>SNQJ01S0038873.1:0-15582 GCA_010110895.2 Picea sitchensis | reverse complement strand
CTTCCCTCCCACTCTCTTCCCCTGTCTCTCCAAATTACTCCCTCTCCCACCCTCTCTTTCTCTCTCTCTCTCTCTTTCTCTCTCTCTCTCTATCCTTCCCTCCCTCTCTTGCACCTATAAGGAAAATACGCCCTAGTGTGCATCTAAACATAACTCCCAGTTCTTAAATGTTTAGAAGCACCGTCATACATTATAATAAAAAAAAACCACTAAATAAAGAGTCCCAGTGTCGTTGAACATTATGACCTCGTGTATATGATTATCATCAGGCACACCAAGGTAGGGTAAATAAAAAAAATTACCAAACCTTAAATTTTTCAATAAAAAATAAAATATAGAGACAATTAGAAATCTATAAATTGACAATGACTAACCTCACTGTGGCTAGAATCTACTTCCTTCCCTCAACTTCAAATTTTAAGAGAGCTAGTGCAAATCCTTTCTGTCATGATTTGGGCAAGTTGACTTGGTCACTATTTTAGAAGGTGCTTATTTATTCTCCGTTCTTCCTGGTGTTTTTTCCTCTTCTAACAAGGATAACCAAATGTCAAACTAAACTTTATATTATAGTGTTGTTTCAAATACAAAGTGTACAGAGTATTCCAAAGAAGATAGTGATTGTGAGAGAAGACATGCTTTCTCACCTGATTCCTGAGAAGGTTTGTGGTGGCCATGTATAATAATAGTGCTAAGATAACTCTCCCATGATTGCTTTATGCTAACCTTGCAATATATTAGACCATAAAACATGAGGAAATTTATAGATCAAGAAGTCCAAATCTAACAATTGTGAAATTTAATAATTTTGTTACCTGAAAATTGTGGAAATGGAACTTCCTACTATGGTGATCTTTGATGTAGCAACTCGCTCGAAATGGAAATCGTGGAAAGGAAAATGGAACCTTCGTTCGACCTCCATAAATCTTTGTTCTCGCTTATGAAACCCCCAAACCTTGCTCTAGTTTCACCCTATCTTTGTTCGCCCTCAAGAAACCCCCAAACCATGCTTTGGTCGCACTTGTCATTTGAAAATGAGTTTTACTTCCCCTACATGCGGGTTTTTTTTTTTTTTTTTTGGTTTGAGCTATAATTCGACACTAAATTTGGTGCAATCTATGCTGACATTAGTGTCGATTAAGGGGGTAAATGTAATATATGATTGGTGCAAGAGTGGGCGCAAAATTATCCTAGAGTTACGCCTAAACGATGGCAAAAAATTCCTAGATTTGTGCCTAAACGATGGCAAAAAACTACACCATCTCCAACATGTCTATTATGCTTGTAGTTATTGTGTGGTCTACGATGATCAGTGGTAGTTCCTTCCTCAAAAGGAAGGATGTTGTAGTATACTACATGACGTTATGATGGATGTAACATGCCTCCAAACCTTACACCTTCTCTATTCCATGTTTGGGGGTGAAAGTGTGGTTGTTATAGCATTTTATCTAAACTATATAGGGATTCTATGAAAATCCGACATATATCATTAGAAAAAAAAATGGTTAAAAACATTGTATAAAGTGGTTTTATCTCCCTATCATATTTGGATAAGGGATATAACCTCTGAGAATCATAATCCTACAAGGAGAACATGGAAAGGAACTAGTCATGTAACTAATATAAAGACAATGGAATTCTCTTAGATATGTTCAAACCACTTAAAAACAATGCTTAAATGTGTGTATGGGAAGATTTTAGGCATGACATTTGGATAGTATTTCAAGTCTTGATAGATGTTAGTCAATTTGGAAAGATGTTATTATACATCTACCATCTTATCATATTTAGGTATGGAATGCGATAAGCCTTTATGGGTGCACTAATATAGGTTAAAACTATACATAATTCTATTATAGTAACTCAATTATAATGGAATTCAATTTTTCAATCACTGTCTAGATGGGTTATGATTGGTCTTGCAATTTGCATGGTGGAACCCGGTTTTGTATTTATTAGGAAAGCTGAGTGAGTGACTACTAGTATGGATATGGCTAGGAGGACTATGGTATGACATATTGCTATAGGTTGTGATTACAAGGAGATGGACAATTGGATACAAGTACTAGGTTGTAAGTGCATTCCAACTAATGATGAGTAAGTGGATATCAAATGACAAAGGAAAAGTTGGGTGTTAAGAGAATGACCTGACTATATGGTGCCCATGGATGACTACAATGGGATGGTAACATGCATAGGTGTCCTAATTTCAGGTAGCAAGATATGTTGAAATGGAAAAATAGTGTTATTAAGAGTGAGCAAAGGCTAGGTGAAAAATGATACCATTAGCTAAATGATAAGGATAGTCTAAATGTGTAACCATGGCTATGATTGTAAGCTAGGTGATAGGATTAAATCCATGGCTCTAAGAATTATAGGTGGAATAACTCTGGTCATTGACCAGTACTGAGATCTAGGTAGCATTGCATTCAAACTTAGGGTAACAATAAAGGAAGTTTAGGATATAGGATGGACCCTACTCTGTAATATTATCTAAAATAATCTAGATCTGCATCCCACTCATGAGGCATGTCCATGTCTCTATGTGGGGTTATAACCTTATGATTGAATAGGTAGGGAGGTCAACATAATAATAGTTGATAGTGTGGTCAAAAATTTAGTTGGGATTATGAGGATCTCTATAGAACTGAGTAGTGGTCTCATTTGGGTCATTAGAGATAATGGATGCAACATGGTTTAGGTGTTAGTAAATCATTTTGTTAATGATGTCATATATAATGGTACTGTGAAGAAAGGCTAGGGGATGTCACTTAGATATAACAATAAGAAGTAAGCAAAGAGATAATGGAACAAAACCAAAGATACCTTACAAGAACAAATTTTAAAGAAGAAAATAAAAATAAAAAATGTCAAGGGTGACCGACATGATGAGGAGCTAAAAAAGAGGAAGGAAATTATTAATATAAAAGATAAAAAATGGAATATGTGCAAGTAAACTAGCATCAAAATAATTTCATATTAGCTTCAACATAAGAATGTCTTATACATGAAAGGAAAATGTGAGGGCATAAGGATGGATCTATGGAATTACAACAAGTTTAAGTCCTCCTAGGGGACGCCTTAGGTGAGGGAGGACTGGAGATACCAAAAGTATTATAATGTAGCGCGAGTAGATAACATGAAAAGAGAAAGGTTCACTATTAAACTCTTATGCATGGCTAAGCAACATTGTGGGATGATAATAACCCACTTCGAATGAATCGAGAAAATATCACTTTTTTTAATCACTACTTACAAGGGGTGTAGGTGGAATGAAGGAAGAACCTACAAGAAAAAAATAAATATAGATAGTAGATCTAGATGAAGGATGAAAAATTGTTAAGGGAAAGACCTAGGTGATGAATAATAAGGTGGTAATGCTACCAAAGTAATGTTAAGGAAATAAAGGGGAAAAAATTATACCTAAGAAGACTTAAGTGGAAGATGGACCCACTAAGGCCAAAACCTAGGTGTGGGAAAGATTACAATGAAGTGTTATTGATTAATATCTGTAATAATTGAGATGTCAAGGAGAACTAAGATGACCTCTTTTGGATAGTCTCAGATACCTAGGGGTAATGGTGCAATGTAATACCTCAAGCTATAGGAGGCTACCAAAATGTACATAAGAAGATGAGACCTAAATGGAATTCAATAAGCATGGTCATTGTGAAGCAAAAACAATAGATAGTAACCAATGGGGTAAAAAAAAAGAGGCAAATGACTCAAGAGACAAGTGGTTAATCAAGTAATTAAGAAATAAAAAAGGATGTATAGTATTCCAATAAAATGAAAAGGAAAAGAAAATTTTGGATTACTCTAAAGACCCATGGGATAAAAGTCAATTTTTTGTTTCTTCTATCCAAAATCATCCTTTCGTTGAGGAGGGTAGGTTTTGGGTGATGAGGAGGAATATTTAGATCCAAGTTCCCATCTTGTGAAGTTTTCCTCTAAGGGAAATAGTTGTTTTTTTACCTCTTTGTTTGGTTGTGTAAAGGGTATTAGTCATGGTAATGTTCATGTGCCCTTGCAACATTATGGTTACTTTGGCATAGTGGGTGTTCGAATCCTCAAGTCAAAGGTGCCAGATCAAGGAAAAAAAGTTACTGAAATTTGTTGTCAAGTTGGTATAGGGACAAATGGGTTATGTGTGGAGGAAAAAGGGCCTAAAGTTGAGGAATATAAAAGGAGTATTATTCATAAAATATACTTTTCAAATGTGGTATTGTATTCATCCTCTGGTGGTATCCTTCTCCATTCGAAGGAAATTTCTATTGAAGTTATTGTAGAAGAGGGACAGGTTTCTAGTGTTGGTGTGAGAGAATATGAACCTACTAGTTGTGGTATTTCTATAGAGGGGAGGGTTTTAGCCTTGGATGAATATAGAGGTAGTTGTCCTTTGGGTTATTCTATTGATTTTCAAGGTGTTGTTTTTTCATTTGGTCAAATTAACTATAGTCAATTTTTCTAGTTTGGGGAAGGTTGTTTCTTTAAGGAGTTATGTGGAGCGGGCTAAATTGACCAATAATAATTTAGTGGAAGGTTTTATTCCTCTAAAATTAGTTCATGATTTTCAAGTTTCCCCATATGTAGATATCATTGTGAATGAGTCCCTGAGTAAGATAAAATTAGTTGAGCTCGAGGTGGTTATTAATGGTTTGGAGAAGAGAGGGAATATCTCAATTGATAATCATTGTAAGGGAAAACCTACTAAGGGTGATATGGATAGTGGTGAAGCATCCCAAGGAGTGAATGGGAATTTTGGTATTGGAGATAAGGAATTGGGTACAAGGAAGATTAATAAGTGTGTTCAATTTTTATTTTTTTTATAAAACTAGTTCTTGGTCAAGGCATCAAAATGCATGAGGTGGTTGGTTTGAATTCTCAATCCATTGTCAACTAATTTGATGGTAGAAAGGTGGGTGAATTGCCATGATTGAGGGCACGATTGCAAGATACATGGGACCTTAGGTAGGGTACACTTTGAATTAATTTCTTTTATCTATAGGTCGGCTAGGGTTTCTCTTTAGATATCAAGAGGATTTGTAGAACATAGTAGTGCGTCACTAGAAGTGAGATTCAATTATGATTTTTAACAAATGTTGGTCCCCTTTATTTGACTCTTGTACTAAGAGAAATGATATATTCACTCATATATGCTTAAAGCGTTCTGATATTCCACTAGATTTATGGTATTTAGATAACTTTAAAGAAATTGGTAATGTGCTTGGTACTTTTCTTGAAGCATATATGTTATTTATAGACATAGGTATTATGTCTATAGGTTATATTTTGGTTGGAATTACCTTAAGGGGAGGTCTTTTTTGTAGAGATGGCATTGTAGAAAATAGATCATGTACCTTTACTCAACCTCTAGACTATTCGAGGATCCCATTTAGGTGTAATTGGTGTCATAAGTATGGACATGTGTCTATGGACTCTAAGTTTCCTTTCGGAAGAAGGCTTGGGAATGGAAAGGGTAGGTAGTTGGGGAGGTAAATTCTCATTATGGGCCTATCATGTCAAAGTTTGTTGATGATCTGTAGAATGTCGGTGGTTTGGAGACCCAAATGGAGATGTCTAGTTTCATGATGGAGGGTGTATAAGAGGTTAAGGGTGGGGTGGATAATGTGGTGATAGTGTAACACCCTGTTTCCCCCAATTTGTAATTAATCATAAAATAGGAATTACCATGCTAAGGCATGAGGAAAATGTAAATGTATTATTGACTGAGTTGCCAAATAACTTACTGTGGGGGTGAATCCTTGAAAGTACTAGCCATGATATCACTAGAGGAAGAATGTGAAAACTATACAAGAGGGTTCATATATCAAATAACCTCAAATATCCCCTGATAAGGATGACAAACCTCCTTCGAATCCCAAGGAAAGAAAATTAGTTAATGAAGAAAGGACTAGTGGTTTAACAATCAACCACCCTCATGAATGGAAACATGGGTCGTCAGCCCAAAGTATCGTAGTGACATGTAGACCTGAACTTCCTTCTGACAGAAGGAACATGATAGGTCGACAAAAATCTTCCAGGGTAAAGGGGATACACAAGGGAGAAGAGACACGGGATTGAAGAGCGTAAGATCATAAGGGAGATGCTCCAGTGGAATCATGAATGGAAGTCTATGAGCTTGATGTGGAAGAGCATCTGAGAAACCTCATCGAGGACATAACCGAAAGAAAAAGCTCTGAGTTGCAGAGAACAGGACCCAAGCAAAAACTGGGATAGAGACATAACTCTTGAGAACTGTGAGAACTCCCTGGTGATATCATGGCTTGGCATGGGGTGGCCAGAGTGCTAAGAATGAATGCGTCTGAGACTAAGGTTGGGTGGAAGAATGAACACCCACAGTCAGTTGGTTGGCAGCAACCTGTAATAGATAAGCGATTTCCTAGCTTGTGTAATTTAGCTGTAACTGTATATGAATTGGTTATACTATGTATGTTTAAGGAATTATGCATATTTCTTAATGGATATACTGTATCCCCCTTATTTCTGCTCGATTGTATAACTAGGCTAGTAAGAAATTATATGGTTAGGAGATGATTTTACACTCGTAAATGCTTGTGTCCTGTGGAGGCATAAGCCAG
The DNA here is from genome assembly GCA_010110895.2 of Picea sitchensis. Classification (NCBI taxonomy): domain Eukaryota; kingdom Viridiplantae; phylum Streptophyta; class Pinopsida; order Pinales; family Pinaceae; genus Picea; species Picea sitchensis. Next base: position 8,983 of record SNQJ01S0038873.1, on the reverse strand, counting down.
AGTCACGAACGGTGTGTTCGTCGACCCCGAACACAGTGTCATGTACACGTGCCAACCCTCCTAATTGCTTAGAGTCCCTTGGAGGACGAAGTTTGTTAAGGTTAGGAGAGGTAGTGCAGATCAACATAGGCTCTCTGCGAGGCAAACCGAACCTAGAACTCCCTAAGTCCTACACAATGTCAAGAAGGATCACACTGTTGTGTGCAAGAACCTTGCATGGAGTGCAGAGGTCGAGAAACCCTTTGGAGGTTTCAGAGCGTATGAAAGATCAGGAGTGATAGAGATCATGATCAAAATCAGATCTGAACTGTTGGTTCAGTTCAGGGAAATAGAGGTGAGGATTTCCCCAAAGTCCTGAAAGGAGAATCGTCGATTCGCAGGGGAAAATTTGGACCATTGGAGCCTACGTCAAGACAACCGGTGAAGATTGCACAGGAGAATAGATCTAAACCGTCAGATCGAGCACAGGGTACCAATAGTCGTCGGATCCAAAAAAGGCACACAAGGTTTAACCTGGTGCATGCAGGGGAGAGAGGACTCTTCAAAGTCCTGAAATCATCGGGATCACCCATCCCAGAGGACGCATGTCAAAGATCCACATCCATCGGGGATTTGGCATTAGGGAAACGGGAGTGAAGACTCTCCCAATTTATCGAAAAGGAGAAAGCCAGGATTTGATCACGACCATTGATCATCCTAAAAAGATCACAATTGTTGATCGTGGCTAAAGGTCGCAGTCGTCCATCAGAGGGACACATGGTTGTTGATCGGTGTTTCAGCACTGGGAAATCACAGGAGAAGGCTTCCCCAGACTCTTGACGAGGAATCATCGACAAGGAATCACGACCGTCGGGTCATGACAGATATGGACTGTCCATTTGTACAGGACACGTGGCGAGAGTTAGGAATTTTGCTGACTCACCGCTGAAAGAATTCAACGGGAGGAGTTCTTAGAACTCACAAGTCACGAAATCACAACTTAATCCTAGTCGTTGGTTTAAGAGAGATCACAATCGTTAGATCACAGAGCTTGTGGGTCATCGATCTAACCTGGATTTGGACCGTCCACTAGAGGAGACGCATGGTGAACGGTCAGAGTTCGTGGAAAGCTTTGAAATCCCGTGGGCCATTAGATCTCATACAACAACGAAGGGATTAAGACTAAGTGTCTTTCAACACCCTTAAGCTTAGGAGGGATAGTGACCGTCAGATCCATATTAACGAGGGTCATTGATCTCATACATGAATTCCCATATCAGAATTCGGGGATTGGAGTGACAAGATATTTGGAGTCATTGCATCATGAACTCCCGGTTCATGAAACTTAGAAAATATCTGGACCGTTGGATCCAAATCATCGAGGATCGTTGGATCTCGTACAAGAATTGGTGTATCAGAGCTTGGGGAATGGAGTGACCAGTGGTTTGGGTAGCTTCATTTCGAACTCTCAGTTACCGAAATCCCGATACGGCCAGGACCATCGGATCAAGGGGAGATTCACAGTCGTCAATCTCATCAAAGGTAAGATTTCAGAATTTAGGGTTTGAAGAGTCGAAAGACTTGACTCTTGCATCGTTGAGTCACGAAATGCGAAAGGCGCCTCTTGTCTTGGCCTGTGGTCATAACCAATGATCACATGGAGGTGGATAAGGGAAGATCTAGCCTGTGCTAGGCCCCCGTAGGAATTCGAGGATTCTATCCCTTGAGGAAGAGCGAAAATTTTATTTTTGTCGTAGTGGGTATGTGACAAATTGGTATCAGCGCATGGTTACAACACTTGACCTGCTTGGGCTCATGTACGAGTCACGTAAGGAGATATTGTTATCTGCATTTTCTCTTTAAGGAGAAGGACTGCAGAATGAAACTGTAATTTGGGAATTTCTATGGAGTTCGAGCAAAGGAATTATCTTGTTCCTTTGTCAAAATGATAACTACTCTTATAGGAGTAGGGATGCACCAATCAATATTACTGATAAGACCTGAGTGTGAATAATAGAGGTGGAATAAATTGTGCTATGAAGCTGCACGAGCCAGAAAAGTGACGCAACCCTCCCTCACCTGGACGGTCGCTCCACCAGGACCTTCTCCTTCACTATGGCCCGAAGAGTCGATAGCTCTTCCAACTCCCTCGGGAGTTCCTTACCCACAGTTTTTCGATGATCCTCCCTTCGTGCTTCGGGAGATCGGGTTTCGCGGACTCGCGAACCTTGGGCGCACCTCCGTGGAAATTGAAACTCCGAACCCCGATCCCCGAGGTCAACGGTCAACTCCTCCGTGTATCGGGGTTTTCCCTATCGGGAAATCGGCAGATGATAGGTGACGAGTCTCTCACCTTTCAAACTCTGAACGCCGAAGCGCGATGCCACGTGTCGCCCTCCATTCCGTCTTTGTGGGACCCTTCGTGACTCGGGACTTCGTTGTTCCTCCGTGTTCCCCTTGACTTCGAAAACGCCGAAGTGCCGAGTCCCGACTCCTCGGGATCTCGTGCCACCTGTCCTTCCGATGATAGACGGTTCTGATTAGGTCGGGAAATCACGACTTGCGATCACGACGTGCATGCAATGCTCACACTCGCCAACCCCGATATGCCGATGCACAATGACCAACGAGTTCTGCCTGTTTCTTGAAGACTCCTTTCCTTCAGAAGTTCAAGTCGTCTGTTCTCTTCCTCTTGAAGAGTTCTCTGCTTTACCACCTTTTCCCTGCGTGAACTTTCCTGGGGTCTGCTCCCACCGAGAAGCAAAGGCGTTATCCCTCTTGAGCTTCTGCAAATCTGACTCCTTCAGAGATCCCTCGAACACGCTCCCTGTGCTCGACCTCGGCCTCCACCAACCTTCAACGATGCTGAAAGTCTCCAGGTTCTATGCACCCGCCATCACAGAAACCCGACTTCTCCCTTCACAGACTTGCGACTGGAAGTTCGGTTCGACCTGCACTCACCTGCACGGCTCGAATAACACAAGTCAACTCCGAGTTTGACGAGAATGAGAGTTTAACTGTAGAGCCTCCTCAACGCACTCTATGCGGAGGAATTCAACTGCACTCTTTGTAGGAATCTCCTGGCTCAAACAAAGAAACAATTGAAACTCATTCACTCATTCTCTCAAGTTTCGAACCTGATATGCAATCATATATGCAGCATATAAAAGATAACCATAAAGAGAAGCAAGTATGCAACAGCATAATATCAACAACACAAACAATTCAAACACAACCACGAAATTGAATCAAGAGCTTCCTTCTATTAATTCAATCTGTACATGGGGTTTCTTCACGAATTCTCTGCTCTGTCCTCTATTGCTCTCTATGCTTGATAACCATCAGGATGATAATGAATACAATGTACAAGGAGGGTGCCTATATTCGTTTTCCCTCCCAGGAGTAAAAACTGTCTAGTCTTCAGCTAACCCTATCTACCAGCATTAAAACTATTTAATGTCTTCTTATCTACAATATATTACAAGTGCACTCGGCTTTGAATGCCTTCATTCAAACGGCGGCGCAACATCTTTCCAAGCAATTAAAAAATGCACGTGCTGGACTGTCCAGCTGTGTTCTCTTTCTCCGCGCGCTGGCTCGCTTGATCAAAATGTGGATGCTCCTGCATCATACTCCTCGGCTCAAAAAGGTTTCATGGGCTCCTGTCCATGAGCTCCTGTACACTATGTCCATGCTTCTGTATTTCTGCCTCTGTCTCCCAGCTGGCATCCTCTACTGGGTGGTTCTTCCACCTCACCAGGTATTCAAAATACTGCTTCCTCCTGGTCTTCCTCCCAACTCTTTTATCCAGTATGCACTCCATCTCAGGCTTGTGTGCGACTGGCAATTGCTTCTTCCACTGGACCACTGGTTCCTCGGTTCCAGTGTCTGCTGTATCAGTCCTGTATGGGTATAAATCCGAAATATTGATAATCGGAGATATCCCGATTCCCTCTAGCAACTCAAGCTCATATGCATTCTGTCCAAATTTCCTCAGAATTCGGCACGGCCCAATTTTCTTCATCTTGAGCTTGTTGTATGTTCCCCTTGGGAACCTTTCTTTTCTCAAGTGTGCCAGGACCATGTCCCCAACTTCAAACTGAAGTTTTCTTTTTCTCTGATCGGCTTTGCACTTGTATTCCTGGTTCGACTTCTGCAGTCGCTGCTTCACCTCTGCGTGAAGTTCTTTCATCGCCTCAGCGAAATCTTTAGCTCTCGTGCTGCTAGTTTCAGCCTGTTCTGACTCCCTGAGCTCAGAAACTCCTCTTGGATGTGTTCCATACAAAATTTGGAACGGGCTCTTACCTGTACTTCGATTCACCGAATCGTTGTACGCAAATTCTTCCTGTGGTAGGATCTGATCCCAACTGCTGTGATGCTCTGTCACCAGGCTTCTCAATAGATCCCCCAAGCTTTTGTTAACTACTTCGGTCTGCCCATCTGTCTGCCGATGGTAAGCAGAACTGAATGCCAAGTCAGTCCCTAGCTTCTTCCATAGCGTCCTCCAAAAATGACCGATGAACTTCGTATCCCGATCCGAGACTATGCTCCTAGGTAATCCATGCAATCGCACGATCTCTTTAAAAAATAGATTTGCGATGCGTGTCGCATCGCTTGTCTTATGACACGGAATGAAATGTGCCATCTTCGAGAACCTATCCACCACCACAAAAATGGAATCCACTCCGCACTGTGTTCTCGGTAATCCCAAAACAAAATCCATACTAATGGCCTCCCATGGCCTCTCAGGTATGGGCAAAGGCTGATAGAACCCTGTGTTCTTCTTTCGGCCTTTTGCATGTTGACATATCCTACACCTGTCAACAAACCTCTTCACATATGCATGCATGCCTGGCCAGAAATAAGATTCGCTCAGCTTGGCGAATGTTTTGTCATGCCCGAAATGACCTGCTAGTCCCCCGTTGTGCTTTTCCTTCACCAAATTCTCTCTCATAGAGAAATCTGGTATGCATAATTTATTTCCTTTGAAGAGAAATCCATCCTGGATTAGATACTCCATCCACGGGCTCCTATCCCTGAGCACCAGATTCTCGGCTGCTTCATAAGCTTCCCCGAAATCAGCGTCACCTGCATACATGTCTTTGAGGTTCTCAAAACCCAAAGTATTGACCCTGAATTCCTGCAGCATTAAACACTTCCTGCTCAAGGCGTCTGCCACCTTATTAACAGCTCCGGAAATGTGCTTTATGACAAAGGTGAAATTCTGCATGTATTCCACCCACTTTGCATGCTTCTGATTCAGCTTTTCTTGCTGACTTACAAACTGCAATGCATGGTTGTCGCTGTACAACACAAACTCCTTGGGTATCAGGTAGTGCCTCCACTTTTTCAATGCCTGGATAATGGCGTAGAACTCTTTATCGTACGTGGAGTACTTTAGCTTCGCATCGTCCATTTTCTCGCTGTAATACGCCACAGGCCTATCATCCTGACTCAAGACCCCTCCAAAAGCATATCCACTAGCATCACACTTCACCTGGAAGGTCTTCTGAAAATCAGGCAGCACTAACACTGGCTGTTCCGTTATTTTTCGCTTCAACAGATTGAAGCTCCTCTCAGCCTCGGCTGTCCATTTGAAAACTTTATGTTGCTTCTTCACAGTGTCCATCATTGCGGCACTGATCCCACTGAAATTCCGAATGAATTTTCTATAGAAGCTTGCCAACCCGTGAAAGCTCCTCACCTCGAAAACATTTCTCGGCGATGGCCAATTCCTGATCACTTCAACCTTCTCAGGATCCATCTTCAATTCATTCGTCGATATTACAAAACCCAAATAAATGAGCTCTGTCTGCATGAACGAACATTTCTTCAAATTAATCAGCAGCTTCTCCTGCTGTAATCTTCTCATCACAATGGCCAAATGCCTTAAGTGTTCAGCCTTTGTCTTGCTGAAAATCAATATGTCGTCCAGGTATACGACCACAAATTTGCCAATGAATTCCCGCAAGACTTCATTCATCAGCCTCATAAATGTGCTCGGCGCGTTTGTCAAACCAAACGGCATGACCAACCATTCGTACAAGCCCTCGTTTGTCTTGAATGTTGTTTTCCATTCATCTCCCTCTCTCATTCATATCTGATGATATCCGCTCTTGAGATCTATTTTGGAAAAGTAATTTGCCCCACTCAGGCAATCCATCAAGTCATCCATTCTTGGCAATGGAAACCTGTACCTGATGGTGATCTTATTAATCGCCCTGGAGTCTGTACACATTCTCTAGCCTCCATCCTTCTTTGGACTCAGCACTATCGGAACAGCACACAGACTCAGACTCTCTCTGACCAGTCCTTTATCTTGCAGATCCTGTACCTGCCTCTTGACCTCCTCGTTCTCCTGAGGTGTCAACCTGTATGCTTCCTTGTTCGACAAACTTGCTCCGGGTATGAGGTCAATGTGGTGACTCACACTCCACACCGGTGGTAATGAACGCGGTAGTTCATCCACGATGATGTCAACAAACTCTCCCAGCAATTGCTGAATCTCTTCTGGCAAGTCGTCCACTCTTGTGCTTGTCAGGACAATCCTCGACTTCCTGACAACAAAGAATTGTGGATCTTCATCCTTCTCCATCTCTGTGAGAATCTCTTTCCCACTCATGAGAAGTATCGTGCTGCTTACTTCCGTCTCCACCTTCTTATCCTTTACCGGATGCAATGTATGTGATCTCCCATCCTTCTCTAAGGTGTATGTGTTCATTCTCCCATCATGAACAACATATCGGTCATACTGCCAAGGTCTTCCCAATAAAACATGACAGACATCCATGGGAATGACATCACACAGGATTTCATCCTTAGATTCACCCATTTTAAATTGGACCAAGCATTGTTTTGTAACACATACCTGGTGTCCTTTCTGCAGCCATGTCACTTTGTATGGACTTGGGTGTTTATTCATTTTCAGCTCCAGCTTCTCCACCATCTCGGTTGAAATGAGATTATCGGTGCTTCCGCTGTCCACTATGACCTTGCATTTCCATCCCTTGGTCTTGCAAGTCGTCTGGAATAGTCTGCATCTTTGCGCTGAGTTGTCCACCTCTTTCTCAGGCTTCAAGAGAGCCTTGTGCACTGTCAGTGACTCTCCACTTCCAGCGTCTTCATCCTCAACGTCACGCCTCTGTGCCTCAGCGACGTGAGCTTTTCCTCCATCCATTTTCCTGTCTGGACAGTCCACGGCTTTATGGCCATCTTTACCACACGTGAAACATGTGATAACTCCTCCTCGACCTCTTCCTCTACCTCGGGTACGAGGAAATGTATTCGCGTCAGCATATCCTCCCTGCTAATCATCTTGTTGTCTCCTCGCCTCAAAATTTTGTTGCTTCTGCTGTGAGGTGTCACCTCTTTCAGCTTTTCACTGAGGTCGCTTCCAATCCTCCCTGGGCTTCTGAGTTCGTTCTTGGGCCACTGTCTTGCCTCTGGGTTGGCTCCTGCCTCGCCCTCGCTGGCCTTGCTTGCGGCTCAGCTTTTCCTTGGCTTTCAGAGCCATCTGGTATGCATCCTCAACTGTGCGGATGGTCAGCATGCTCAATTCATCCTGAATATCATACCTGAGACCATTCAGGTATCTCGCCACCTTTTTGTCATCACTCTCCCGATGACTAGCTCAGATGTTGAGCCTGTAGAATTCCTCGGTGTACTCTTTCACCGACATCATCTTTTGTTTCAGGTTCTGCATTCGGCTGAACAGAGTGATCTGATAGTCCCTCGGAATGAACTTCGCCTTCATCTTGGCGATCATTCGGTCCCAGCTTTTGATCTTCTGTTTGCCTTTGGAACGTCTGTCTTCTTGTAGCTCGTCCCACCACAAGGCTGCATGTCCTTTCAGCTTGGTTACAACATGCCTTATCTTCTTGTCCTCTTCGATATCTTCATAATCGAAGTAGGTGTTGAGAGCTCGGATCCAATCCAGCAACTCCTCATCATTTAGACTTCCCTCATAGATGGGAAGGTCCATCTTTGTCTTCGAGCTCATCCTCGAAATGGCTCTAATCAACCTCTCTGTTGATGCATCCTCTGCGGTGAATTCTTCTTCAGCATGTCCATCTTCCTCCTCAACTTTGGAATCGTTGAACTCTGCTATACTAGCTCCACGCCTTTGGGTGGTATCCATTTCCTCGAGTCTCACTCTGAGATCTCGTATCTGGCGTTCCATCTCTGGGTTGCCTGCTGGCCTACCCCTTCTTCGCGCGTCCCTGCCTTCACGATCAGGTGACTGTCTCTCTCTTCTGAGCGGCATTGTATCTCCTTCTCTCTGCTATCTGAACAAAGAGAACCTAACTCCGGCTCTGATACCACTCTGACGCAAGTCGTGTGTATCAGAGTGTTTTCCCTTTTCTCCTTCCACCTAAAATACACAGACAAGTTCCAGGCTCTGATACCACTCTGACGCAACCCTCCCTCACTCGGATGGTCACTCCACCAGGACCTTCTCCTTCACTATGGCCCGAAGAGTCAATAGCTCTTCCAACTCCCTCGGGAGTTCCTTACCCACAGTCTTTTCGACGATCCTCCCTTCGTGCTTCGAGAGATCGGGTTTCGTGGACTCGCGAACCTTGTGCGCACCTCCGTGCAAATTGAAACTCCGAACCCCGATCCCGGAGGTCAACGGTCAACTCCTCCGTGTATCGGGGTTTTCCCTATCGGGAAATCGACAGATGATAGGTGACGAGTCTCTCACCTTTCAAACTCCGAATGCCGAAGTGCGATGCCATGTGTCGCCCTCCGTTCCGTCTTTGTGGGACCCTTCACGACTCGAGACTTCGTTGTTCCTCCGTGTTCCCCTTGACTTCGAAAACGTCGAAGTGCCGAGTCCCGACTCCTTGGGATCTCGTGCCACCTGTCCTTCCGATGATCGACGGTTTTGATTAGGTCGGGAAATCACGACTTGCGATCACGACGTGCATGCAATGCTCACACTCGCCAACCCCGATATGTCGATGCACAATGACCAATGGGTTCTGCCTGTTTCTTGAAGACT
>SNQJ01S0038872.1:32451-47413 GCA_010110895.2 Picea sitchensis | reverse complement strand
TATATCATTGGGGGGTTTGCCATGCATGAAACTAGACCCCTGATCTAGTCTTTAAGTCATTAGTTACTATCATAGAAATATCTATTATCTCACTACTTAGAATTCCAAAGTCTGGGATTACTTTAGACATAGACATATAAAGTTTTAAACTGGAAATGTATCTAATATGTTCCAAAATAATTGCTAAAATTTTAAAAACAAAACAAAACAAAAATGAGGCCTAAAACCTAACAACCAACTACAAGGGCAAAATGCTCCTTGCCCTTAGCATCTTTCTATTCAGACCCTGGAGCCAGCTGGTCATTTTCCACTACGATCTTCTTCTCCTTGGACCCCTTAGAGCTAGAGGTTCATGTTGGTTGGTGTTTTGGCTTTCCTTGCTCCCCCTCAGGATGAACTGTGAAGTTGACCTTCAATTGTGACCTACACAGGAGCTCAAACTTCCCTTCAAAAATGTGAATGGAAAGTCAGGTGGACTTGTTCTCTTCATGTTTCTTCTCCAATGCCTGACCCACCAAATCTTTCACTATCTAGTATGTTTCTAATAGATTGAAGTATTTGGTATCGCGTATACACAAATAGACTAGGTCAGGAACCCAATCCTTCACTTCATTCCAAATTTCTTTATCCGAGGTTTCCATCCTTTTCCTATGCACGATCCCTTCTACATGGCTAGCCTCATGTTTCCCAAATTTGTTGTAGAGGTTATGGAATTGATTCCCCACCTCCCATGCTTCTCATCTCTCTTTGGTCTGAGCCACCAATCTAGACGACGAGGGAGACCCAAAAACCACACACATCCCCTTTCTCTTCCATTGTTCACCCTTGTTGTAGTGTTTGTTCATTGTTCCTATGAACAAGATATCTGCCACCTCACTATGCGAAAAATTGAGACAACCCACAAGCCCCAACACCCACCAAAGGCTTTTGCTAGTGTGAGCGCCTAGTGTGGGACCAACTCGACCAACTGAAAAACTCTACTTCCAACTCCCACTCCATCTATGTATGCTAGAGAAACACAAAGTGATGGGACCCCCTGAGCCCGATCCTCCCTGTCTCTTCCCGACTACCACTACTCAAGGTTTTCCCAACATTCTGCTGAGTGGAGATGCGGCCCAGATGCCCAATCGTCCATGCTATTCAATTTTAAACTCTTCATACAAGTTCAATACCTTGTTGTCACCCCCATAGGGTCACCACTCCTCCTCTTCCTACCATGAGTTGCAAGCCTTGTTCTTTGTCCTCAAATGATTAACTCCCTTGTCATACTAATCAAACAATTTTTTCTTGCTTGGTACCCATCTAGTATCATCGTGCCTCCCATCCTCATGCTTCAATGTTATCATTGACCAACCCCTACCTCCCATAACCCAAACTCGCATCAACATTCATTACTTGACGTCCTTCCACATTATCTAACATTGATGGCTTGTTGATAGTTGGTGCGTTGGTGGCATGAGGCCCCATGTGGGTGTCCCTTCCCCCAATGGTTGTCACCCAATCCATGTCTTTGATATCAAGATCACTAAGTCAAGCTATGTTATCACGTAGCTTCCACATGATCTCCTCGACCCAAAGTTAAAAGTTCTCCTAGTTAGCCTACTCCATGCCCTCATTAGCTAGGCAATCTACCATATCATTTTCTTTCCTTCTGACATGAGATAGAATGAGTGTTGAGATGCATGAAACTAGTTGAGTTGTAACCTCAATTAAACCAAAAGATAGAGTCCATTTTGTCAAAATTTTATCGCGATGCGTCCCATTAACTATTATTTTCAATGTTGTGATGAGTTTTTGGGAGTCCTCTTCCACTACCACAACCATGTTTCCCAGGTCAACAAATGTCCTCAAACCTTTTATCAGTCCTAACAACTCCACCCCATTGTTGGAGTTGTGACCTAGTCTAGATGCAAAGATACAATAAATCACCCTTGGAGAGTTGCAGAAGATGCCCCCACCCTCGTTGGGTCTGTGTTTCCTTTCGAGGCCCCATCGAAGTTTAATTTAAAAAAACCCTCTGTGGGAGATTCCCATTTCTCTTTCAACCTTTTTCTTACAGGTTTTTGAAATATGGTACTCTACATTTGACACTGCTTCAGTTGCTAATTATTGAAAATTTCCACTTCCACTCCCATTGAGAACCAATCCTCCTTCATCCAAGCAGACACCAAAATCGTATCCTATATATTAGAGTGAATTGATTTCCATAGATGATATCTCGTCATATTTTTTTTCTTCAAAACCCTTCTATTCCTCTCTTTCCAAATGTTCCACAAAAGAAAACATAGGAAGGAATTAGAAATTCTATTGAGAATTGGACTTCTTAAAGGATCTATCTACCATCCTTGATTGTTTTATTGATATCATTTTTGATCTTGCCCAAGGTTCTAAAGAGGAATGTCCCCTTGTCCTATAGTGTTGAATATTCCATACAATATCTGAGAAGATGATCTAAAGTCTCTCCTTCCTTACAACACATCATACCGATTAAGGGTCCCTCAAAACCCCTCCTAACAATTTTGTCCCATGTTAAGGATTTGTGGTTTATTACTAACCAGAGGAAGGTCAAGATATTTGACCATTGCATTGGATGTCATAATTTTATCCACACTGATCTGGTGTCAATCTCTATATTTCCATCGGTCAGAGCGTAAGCCTCCCTCACTTTGAATTTCCCATCTCCTTTCTTCCCCCATCTTATAATGAAATTCCCCCTTCTGAATTGAAGTTTCATGCTCCTCGGGGTGTCTTCCATGTCTTTTACTACCCTCACATCCAATTCTATGGGCCATTCCTCCATTTTTTTCCATCTTCATTCAAACCTCTACCCGAAGTAACAGTCCTCCCAATATTTGTAGACCTTACTCCACCCCGCCTTGATCATACTATCTTTTATTTGTTGGAAATTTTCCTTCCCTCCCAAGGATGGTTCTTGTTCCCACACATCTTCCTAAAAATGTGTCGACTTTCCATCATGCACCTCCCAAAAAATTTGTTGTTGAACCAATCCCTTGTTGGTCCATTCACAATTCTAGATTAAGGAGCTTGATCGATTCCCTCCTAATCTAATCCATTCTTCCCATGGGATATCCCTAGCATATTTAAACTTTCAAAACTTTTCCCAAAGATCTTATAGAATTTTAATCCATCTCTAGAACATTTTTGTTGCCAAGGCCTTACCCATCCCCTATGGATCTTTGATGCCCAGACCACCATGTCTCTCTGGGGAGATGATATTTTACCATGCAACTAAGTCCTGCTTATTTTCTCTCTCCGCTCCTCCCCATAAAAAGGCACATTGACGACTAGAATTTTTCTTCAAAATATTGATGGGAGATGCTAACATAGAAAATATATATAGAGGCATTTCCATTAAAACTGATTGAATCTAGAGTATTCTCCTAGGGAGGTTAAAAAATATGTGGGTTTGACAGTTCAAATTTTCTTCCAATTTAGCAAGGAAATCCTTCCAAGATGTGTTTTGTGTTTCTATATCCAATGGGGTGGGGGGGAGGGGACTTCGAGGGAAGGGAGGCACACTACAATTTTAAGATATGGGTGATGTTTCTTTGGATTAGCATAGGAGTGTTAAAGAAGAAAACTTGAGATTTAGCTAGGTTAATTAGTGCGTCAGAAGATTTCATAAACACTTTCAAGATTCTCTTAATGGCCATGGCTTCTCTTACTGTAGTTTTTCCCATAGGTAGGGTGTCATAAAAAAATTGGATATGTGATAAGGGGTTGGCTTGGGGATGGATGGATAAACATTTAATCGTTCCCTCAACCATAGAATTTTTAATGAAACACCCCAATCCTTCAGCACGAATTAAAAACAGGTAAGGAGACAAAGGATATCCTTGTTTAATCCCTATGGAGGGTTTGAAAACTATATAAGGAGACCCATTTATTAATAGAGAGAAAATGTTTGAGGAAACCAAGCTTCTAACCCAGGTGAACCAATCTAGATCGAAACCAAAGGCCCCAAACATTTCCCCTGGGAAATCCCAAATTATACGATCATAAGCTTTATACATATCTAGCTTAATTAACATTCTTGACTGACCACTGGACTTAAGAGAATGGATGGCCTCATGGGCCACAATTATCCCATCCATGATTCCTCTCCCATATACAAAGCCCCCTTGTTCGATGGAAATGAAATCATGCAGAAGAGGCTTCAATTTATTGGCTATAACTTTCATAATGATTTTATAAATGACATTACATAAATAAATGGGATGAAACTTATCTGTCACATTTGCTTCCTGTTCTTTGGGGACCAGAGCTATGAAAGTTGCAATGAAGTCCTGTAGTATGGATCTAGATGATCGAGACTCCTCCACAACTTCCCATGTAATGTATCCAACCATTGAAGCTAGGTCACGTCACGCTAAAACTTTCTCTCTATCAACTATGATACCATTTAGTAATGTACCTAGCCTCCATCTAGGCAACAATACATGCATAATACACATTACATGAAAATTTTGCTAATTAAAGCCATTATTTTGTTGTTATCCATTTTCCCATAGCCTACAACTACAATTTATAACAGATTTAGCTATGGAAATAACCATAAAACTTATGCATCTGAAGCATGCTAATAATCAACATGAGACACAACTAAACCATTCATTACAACAACGTATAAGTCATTCTTATTCAAAAATATTTCATGCACAAAAAAAACAAATTTAAATAACTCAGTACAAGATAAAACACTTATCTTAAACAAGAATTGTGCAGCTAGTTGCTTGGGACGGACGTTCCACCCAACTGTAGACTAGTTGTTCCAAATATCAATAGCCAGTCACCCCCAAGCTGAGGCTATCAATCTAAAAAATACAGTGGTATCTCACATTCCACTCACAAATCATAAATATCTCAACCCAACTAATATTTTCCTACAACTATCCTGATTTTCCACCAGCTCTCTTCCTCTTAACCTATCCAACCCAAGGAATGCACCATTATTTTATCAAGGTTAACCCAAGGGATGTACCATCCTTTTATCAAGCATAACCCAAGGAATGAGCCATTCATTTATCAAGTTCTCTCTGACACATGCATCTAGGAATCTCTCAGTAGGGAACTCAAGGGAAACTACTGCTAGGAAAACTATCAACAAACCAAAAGCAACCACTTGTTGTTTCAATGCAACTCACGCAGGAGTTCACTCTTTGATCATGAAAACTGGGCTCTTCAAGTCTCCATCTCCAATTCACTCAAGAATTTGTCTCTTCCCCGACTGCATCCGTGTCTGGCTTTATTTCCCCCTCTTCGCTTTCCTTCTCCTGCACTAACTTTTCTAACTGTCATCTGTTGTGTGCTTCTCCTACGTATTTCCTCCCTTTGGCTTTCCTTTATTTACTCACGCTCTTCCCAAAGATGATTGTACTTAACCCCCATGTTCCCAATAAATTCAGGATTTGACCACTCACACCCACCCTCTTACATGTATTCAATGATTGTCTTTGGAAACACTCAATCAGAAATGGGAAGGTTCATATAAATTAACAAATTTAGGAAAACAGGTTAAATCGATAAACATGGGTAATTCCCCCCTTGGACCCCTCTTGTCCGTTATCCTAGACACTCCCCTCTCTTTTGGATTAACTCAGCCCCCATCTCTTGTCCATGTCCCATTAGCAGTTGGCATCACATTTTATTATTAAAACATTGAAATACAATTCACATGTTACATCATTTCGTCATAGCCACATATTATATCTACAAAAGCATTAATCAAATTGGGGATTATAATGGGGATGTTACAATCCCCCTCCCCTACAATTGTGCGTTAATGTCCCCCACCTCTTGATGAATAGGGTTAGAGAGACTTAGTATTCTAGTCATCCCCAGTAGATTATAGTCTCATGCACTATGGGGAGAAGTCAACTAAACTCAACGTTATAATATTAAGTTGACTTGGAAAAAGAAAAGTAACTCAATGGAAGAGTATAACACATGAGAATGAGTTAGGAGTTAACCCTAGGGGTTAACTAATTCAAAAAAGAAATATATTGGAGGTATAAAGGAAAGGCAAGGGCACACCTCTCACTCACCTTTGATTATTATTGCATTTTTCTTTTGGGCTCTAGAGCACAACAATTTTGAGGGTTTTGAGAATACATACCCTAGAGGACAACTCGATGGTGAAAGATCCCACCTCTCTTGTTCCAAGCTTGGTCTCAGGGATGTAATACTCCACCCACACCATTCTACAATAGATACACGTACCATATTTCATCCAAGGTAGTAGGAGGGCATAACTTGGAGGGTTTCTAGCCAAGGGGGCGCACCACAGATTGAAGGAGGTTCGATCCAAGAGTTTGAGAAGGATTTTGGAAATTCTGGCACTTGGGTTTTCTTTGTATGGTCTTGATGATCATCTCTTGTGCATTTTGAAGGAGTTATCTTTGCTATTTGATTTGCTGAAGCATTGGCAAGATTTGGAGAGGAGGGCGCTATCGGAAGGTAGATCTACTTAGTTTGAAAGGGAAAAAATTCAGATCTCAGCCCATGAATTCACCTAGGGGTTCACCTTTCCCCGATATACCTTTCTAGAGAGTTTCATAGAATTTGGAGGTCTCCATCATCAGGGCCAAAATATTCGGCCTTGGCAATCTTCAAGAGGGCGTAATCTAGTTTGGGGTTTCAGCATATTACAGAGAAAAGCTTAGTATTTCAGCTTGATACTTCAAGAGGGGGATTACCTTGCCCCGATCTATCATTCTACTGAGTTTTGTGGAATTTTAGGAATTCCATCACTAGGGCCGAAATATTAGACCTTCTCAACTATCCAAGAGAGTGTACCTTCAACTAGGGGGGGTTTGGATGTGACCCTGGTTTATTTGTATTGGTATTCATCTTGTATTAAGCCTTTGGAGGCTTATATATTCTTATATGAGCATTTTTTAGTAGCTCATACTCCAACTAGAGGATCTATCTGATGTTATTCCATATTTGCAGTCCTATTGTATCAGGTTCTTTCATATTATCTAAATAAAGGTCATATCTGGTGTTTCTTGTTATCTCTTGTATTTCCATATGTTGTATCTTCAGATCTATGTTCAGATGCTTGATAACTAAATCTACAAACCCTAAGATGCAACTCCAAGAGTAAACCTACAAACAAACACACACACAACATTTAACAGTGATTAGTGTTCCCAGTGAAAAAATTGGCTTGGGAACTTTACAGTGGTATCAAAGAGTTCATCCTCCCATCCAGTGGGGATTAACGCATGCATAAGTTCAATCGTATCTAGATGGGAAGATGTAGGAATCAAGCAGATGAACCAGAGGAAAACATGGAAGGTTCAAGTGAGGATAGTGAGCCACAGGTCTTAGCAAGCTTTGCAAAGAAACTACATCAGTCTATACTTCAAACAAAGAGTGCATTGGTACACCACTTACAGGAAAACCAGGAGCTAGTGTGTAGGGGTCAGAGTGAGCTGAGGGAGACCTTAGAGAAGGTAAATTCTAGCCAAGATAAGATCTCATAGGTACTATTACATTTGACTCATGGAGGAAAGGGGCTCGAAACATATGCAAACAAAGAGGCTAGTGGATCTCATGGAGGGTATAGACATAAACATGAGCACAATCCCCATTATCACACTGAAGGATAGAGCCATGGAGGAGTTGCACCATGGGGAAAAATACACAGCAGGACCGCCCATAGGCCCTATCTACCCTCGTTCTTGGATGAACATACACAACCAAACTACCAAGACGAAATTGAGGACAATTTCGATCAGTATGTCAGAGAATGTAACTCAGTGAGAATAACAGTCCAGAGGAAAATCACACTGGATCAATATTGTGGGTTTAAACTCAGAGTTAAAACTAGACCGTGCCACAGGAACAACTATGAGTTAGAGCATAGGGATGGTAAAATGGAAATCCCCTATTTTGATGGATCTTCCAAGATAACTGCATAGGCTTGGGTGCATAAACTTGACACTTACCTTCACCTTAACCCGATGAGAGAGATGGATGCCATCAAGTTTTCCACCATGTACTTGTAAAGAAAATCTCATGACTGGTGGTACCATGGGTTAACTACACTAGGCCACAATCAGATCATGTCTTACACAAAGTTTACACAGAGGCTTATTGACATGTTTGACCAGGGGGATCCAGAGCTACATTTCAGGGAACTCACCCAACTTAGGCAGACAGGATCACCGGAGGTGTATATTGAGGATTTTCAGAAGGATAGAGGTCATGGTGCAGGATGTGTCTCAGTCAAGACTCATGATGCTTTTCACAGAGGGATTGATGGAACCCTTAAAGGGTTGGGTAAAGGCTTTCAATCCTACCAACTTACAGGATGCTATATGGAGGACAAGATATCTAGGTCCAATAATGAAATCTAAATTCATCCCTAGACCACCTCTAAATACAGGAGGAAGAGACCAAATACCTCCCATGAATCAAGGAGGAAGAGGCCAAAGGGGGTTTGATAGAGGAAGGGGTAGAATGGATGAAAACACTAGAAGAGAATTGAGGAGGAAGAAATTGTTCTATACATGCAAAGAACCTTGGGATCCATCCCACAAATGTATGGGCAGAGGCAAGGCACATTACATTGAGGTAACTTCTGATAATGAGGAGGATGAATATTTCGGCCACCTACAAAACATAGAAGAAGACACCACCAAAACTACAGAAGAGGAAGGTACAAGTCATGTCATTGCAACATATGAGAAGGATACATTGGCATCCATCAGTGGGGTACCCAAATACAACACTTTCAGGAAGAGGGGTGTTGTAGGGGAAGAAAGTTTTGGTTCTCATTGATGGAGGTGCTTCACACAACTTTATTGACTCAACTCTACTACAGAAGAGACACATACCCACAGTGGAATTTGAAATATTCAAGGTGGAAGTAGCAGGAGGAAGAACTATGCCCTGTAACAGGTATATTCCACGGATGAAGCTTACATTGGGAAAATATGATTTAGCACAAGACTTCTATGTGATGGACCTTCCAAACAAAAATATCATCCTTGGGGTTCAATGACTTAATACGTTGGGACCAATCACCACCAACTACAATACCATGGAGATGTCTTTCACAGAGGAAAGTAGAAAAAAGTTAGTTCTCAGGGGCATGTCAGGAAACACACCTAGGGTGGTTACAACAAAGCGCATGGAGGCCATTTTCAGAAGAGAGGACATTGTATATGTTGTTGAGTGTAGAATATCAGTACAAGTGGATAAGAAGGGGGAGATTCACTATTCACCAGAGATTCAAAGAATCATTGACAAACATAGTAACGTGTTTGGACCCATTCCACCAGGAGCACCACCAGATAGGGGGTTTGAGCATATCATAGAGTTGGAAGAGGGAGAGAAACCTGTCATCACTACTCCCTATAGACACCCAAAGAAGTACAAAGATGAAATAGAAAAGGATATCAAATAACTGCTAGACATGGGCCACATTAGACTGAGTTCCACTCCTTTTGCATTTTTAGTGGTATTAGTGAAAAAGAAGGATGGGACCATGCACATGTGAATTGATTGCAAGGCCTTGAACAAGAAGACAATTAAGAACATGTATCCCAATATGAGGATTGATGAGCTATTGGATGAGCTCCACGGGGTTGTTTACTTCACCAATATTGACTTACGCTCTGGCTATCATCATATCAAAATGAGGGAGTAGGATGTCCCCAAGACTGTTTTCATATGCCACTACGGTCACTATGAATTCCTAGTGATGCCATTTGGATTGACTAATGCACCAACCACATTTCAATCTTGCATGAACCATGTCTTCAACAAGTAGTTAAGGAAGCACCTCCTAGTATTCTTTGATGACTTGCTGATCTATAGCAGGACTTGGGAGGAGCACATTCAAAATGTAGAACATATTATACCCATCAAGGAGGATCAATCCTTGTACGTAAAGGAATATGACACACACGCACCCTCCCCACACCCGCAGGTCGGAAGGTCCGCGCGCTCACAGGATGTTCTCTTCTCTACTGGCCCAAAGAACTCTAAGGCTCTTCTATTTCCCTATCGGGAAATCTGCACCCACAGAAAATCTTCGTGGGATCCCCTCTTCACACTCGGGGGATTAGACTTCGCGGCTTCGCGAGCTCAGTGGTCGAACACTGTACTCTCGGATCGCCGAGACCCGACAACCAGTCAACGCTGATCTTTTCCTATCGGGGGTTTCTCTATCGCGAATTCAGCACTCGTGATGTCGAACCACTCATATCCCCGACTCCCGATACCCGATACGCCGAAACTACGACACATGCGCGAGTTTGACTATTCAACAGTCTTTCACCTCATCGACATTTCGGAGTTCGCAATATCGCGAATCCTGATGCTATTGTTTCGGGACTTCTCGCTACGAAACCCCGATAACTCGTGCCACCTATCCACCTACCGACTCCTGTGGTCCAACGCTATCCCCTTGCCGTCGGGATATCGTGTTTCGCAATTTCACGGTTCCTGTTGCTACGTTTACGGAGTTACAACCCACGAAACCCTGATGCATGATTCCTTGTGTAAATCCGACGGTCCTCGTGACTCGGATCTACAGTCCTGCCCCCTCCTGAGCTTTGAACCCTTCGATGCTTCCACTGTAACCTTCCCACTCCTCCGTGGAATCCAACGGCCCACAGAGATTCGCGAATTCTCCTCGGAGAATTCCGATCGACCGTCCTTCCTTGGCGATTTTCAGCGAATGACCAAGTGTTCCTCCGCGGAGCTCATCCACCTGTAGCGTAAACTTATGACGCCTGCTTGAATCTTCTGGTCATGACTCCCCTGCGCTGTCCTTCAACAACTTCGAAGGCCTTATCGTTGTTGATCTTCCTTGTAACTCTGAGCCTTGGAAAAGACTCTTGCGCGCACTCCTTGCGGCAACCTTCAAACACGTCTAAGTGTTGAAGTCTTTTGACTCTGCGCACACCTGCAGCAACAGTCTCAAAACACTTCGCTCAGGTTCGCAACCCTGAGGCTTAGCTTGGCCTGTGCACTCCTTGCACGGCTTCTGTGCTCAACTGCACTTCTGGGGGAATGAGAACAAAAGTAAAACTATTTGAGATTCAGAGACGCAACCCTGAATTCTTGTCGACGCACTCCTTGCAGACACTTCAACTGCACTCCTTGTAGGAATTCTTACTCAGACAGAGAAACAATTGAAACTCATTCCATTATCCTTTCAGACTTCAATTCAACACATGAAATCATATACACAACATATAAAGAAAATGTATAACAATAAGAAAACATTCATGAGCATATCATTCAACATCAATACACAGAGAATAAACACAAAACCATGAATTTGAATCAACCTCTTCTATTAATTCAAATATCTGTACATGGGTGTTCTTACACAACTCTCTGCATGTTCTTTCTCTCTCTTGCTTCAATAATGTTACAGTACACAATGAGGGTGTCTATATCCCGTTTCCCTCTTGCGCTCTCAAACAGTCTAATCTAGAATTAAATTCTATCTACCTGCATTAACTACTTTAAATGACTTCTACCTACTAAGGATGAGAGATAAAGGCTCAAGGTCCGTTTACAATTTACAAGTGCACTCCCACTTAAATGACTTCATTTAAGATGGTGCAACAACTTCAAGGAACTTTCAAAATTTGTGTTGGTGCTTGTCTAGCTTTCCTTCGCTTCCGCGCTGGCTCGCTTGATGTTGGCGATGCTCCTGCATCATACTTCTCGGCTTGAAAACTTTCATGGGCTCCTGTCCATGAGCTCCTGCACGGTCTGTCCATGCTTTTGTATCTCCGCTCCAGTCTCCCAGCTGGCATCTTCAACTGGATGGTTCTTCCATTTGACCAGATATTCGAAGTATTGCTTTCACCTGGTCCTCTTACTCATTGTTTTATCCAGTATGCGCTCCATCTGTGACTTTTCTGCCACTGGCATCTGCTTTCTCCACTAAATCATTGGCTGCTCAACTCCAGCTCCTGTTTCCTCAACTCTATATGGGTACAAATCTGAGATATTGAATATCGGAGAAATTCCGATCCCATCGGGTAATTCAATCTCATAAGCATTCACCCCAAATTTCTTCAAGACCTTACATGGTCCAATTTTCTTCATCTTCAGCTTATTATACGTTCCTCTCGGGAACCTTTCCTTCCTCAAATGCGCCAGGACCAGATCACCAACCTTAAATTGAAGTTGTCTTCTATGCTGATCTTCCCTGCGCTTATATTCCTGACTTGAATTCTGCATTCGTTCCTTCACCTGACTGTGAAGTTCTTTCACTGCCTCTGTGAACTCTTCTGCACTAGCGCTCCTAGTCGCAGTCTGTTCTGAATCCCTCAGTTCAGAAATTCCCCTCGGCTGCATGCCATAGACAACCTGAAATTGACTCTGTCCTATGCTCCTGTTAACTGAGTCATTATATGCAAACTCTGCCTGTGGTAATATGTTGTCCTAGTGGCTGTGGTGCTCTATCACCAAGCTTCTCAGCAAGTCTCCCAGACTTCTGTTCACCACTTCTGTCTGTCCATCCGTCTGAGGATGATAAGCCAAACTAAATGAAAAGTTAGTTCCCAGCTTCTTCCATAAGGTCCTCCAAAAATTCCCTATGAATGTGGTGTCTCGATTCGAAACTATACTTCTCGGCAACCCATGAAGTCGAATGACCTCTTTGAAAAACAGGTTCGCAATGTGAGTTGCATCACTGGTCTTTTGACATGGAATGAAGTGTGCCATCTTGGAAAATCTATCCACCACCACAAAGATTGAATCACAACCTCTTTGTGTCCTTGGCAACCCCAATACAAAATCCATGCTAATTGCATCCCACGACCTCTCTGGTATGGACAATGGTTGATAAAACCCCGCATTCTGTCTCCTTCCCTTCGAATGCTGGCAAATTCTACATCGGTCCACAAATCTCTTGATGCCTACTCGCATTCCCGGCCAAAAATATGACTCATTCAGTTTTGCAAACGTCTTGTCGTGACCAAAGTGTCCCACCAATCTTCCACTGTGTTTCTCCTTCAGCAGATTCTCCCTCATGGAGCATTTCAGAATACACAGTTGATTACCTCTAAACAATAATCCTTCCTCGATCATGTAGTCTATACATTGATTTCTATCTCCGAGAATTGGATTCTCATCTACTTCATACGCCTCCTTAAAATATGGATCATCAACGTACATGTCCCTGAGATCATCAAAACCCAACGTTTTGAATCGGAACTCCTGCAACAACAAACACTTCCTGCTCAAAGAATCAACAACTTTGTTAGTAGTACCAGAAATGTGTTTAATCACAAAAGTGAAATTCTGCATATACTCAACCCATTTGACATGTTTCTGATTCAACTTTTCTTGTTGAGTCACAAACTGCAGTGCATGATTTTCACTGTATAAGACAAACTCCTTCGGGATCAAGTAATGCCTCCATCTCTTCAATGCCTGTATAATAGCATAAAAATCCTTGTCATAAGTGGAGTACTTGACTTTCGCTTCATTCAACTTCTCACTGAAATACGTTATCGACCTGTCTTCCTGACTTAAGACTGCCCCTATTGCAAATCCACTTGCATCACATTTCACCTGAAATGTCTTCTAGAAATCCGGCAACACCAGAAATGGTTGTTCCGTGATCTTCCTCTTCAACAGATTAAAAGTTTCCTCAGCCTCTATAGTCCAGTGAAAATATTTATGTCTTTTCTTCACTGTATCCATCATCGCTGCGCTAATTCCACTGAAATTCCTGATGAACCTTCGGTAGAAACTAGCCAATCCGTGAAAACTTCTCACCTCAAATATGTTCCTCGGTGATGGCCAATTCTTGATCACTTTTACCTTATCCGGATCCATCCTTAACTCATTTGCCAAAATAACAAATCCCAGGTAAATGAGCTCTGTCTTCATTAATGAGGACTTCTTCATGTTTATCAAAAAATTCTCCTGCTGTAGTCTCTGCATCACTGTAGCCAAATGCTTCAGATGCTCTGCCACTGTCTTACTATAAACCAGTATGTCATCCAAATATATAATGACAAATTTCCCGATGAACTCCCTCAGGACTTCGTTCATCAACCTCATGAAGGTACTTGGCGCATTTGTTAAGCCAAACGGCATAACAAGCCATTCATACAACCCTTCATTGGTTTTGAATGTTGTCTTCCACTCATCACCTTCTCTCATGCGAATTTGATGATAATCGCTTTTCAAATCAATCTTTGAAAAATACTTTGCTCCACTCAAGCAATCCATCGGATCATCCATCCTCGGCAATGGAAATCTATACCTGATGGTTATCTTGTTAATCACCCTCGAGTCAGTACACATCCTCTAGCCTCCGTCTTTCTTTGGACCGAGTACTATTGGAACAACACACATACTCAAGCTTTCCCTGAACAAACCTTTGTCCAACAACTCCTGGACTTGCCTCTTAACCTCTTCATTCTCTTGTAGCGTCAATCTGTATGCGGCTTTATTTGGAAAACTGGCTTCTGGTATGAGATCAATGTGATGACTCACACTTCTAATTGGTGGCAACGAACGAGGTAATTCGTCCACTATTATGTCAGCGAACTCTTCCAACAGTTCCTGAACCTCTTCTGGTAAATCATCCACTCTTGTGCTAGTCAGAACAATCCTCGGATTTTTGACCACAATGAACTGTGGATCCCCCTTCTTCTTAACCTCTGTAAGAAGTTCCTTCCCACTCATGAGAAGTACTGTGTTACTTACTTCCGGGTTCACCTCCTTATCCTTGATTGGAAGCAACATGTGTGTCCTCCCATTCCTTTCTAGGGTGTATGTGTTCATTCTCCCATCATAAATCACATTTCTGTCATATTGCCATGGTCTACCTAGCAATAGATGAAAAACATCCATAGGAATGACATCACACAAGATCTTATCATTATATCCACCTATCTTAAACTCAACTAAACATTTTTTAGTGACAGTTACCTGGTGTCCTTTTTGT
>SNQJ01S0038872.1:14282-28554 GCA_010110895.2 Picea sitchensis | reverse complement strand
TAGGTTAATTAGTGCGTCAGAAGATTTCATAAACACTTTCAAGATTCTCTTAATGGCCATGGCTTCTCTTACTGTAGTTTTTCCCATAAGTAGAGTGTCATAAAAAAATTGCAGATGTGATAAGGGGTTGGCTTGGGGATGGATGGATAAACCTTTAATCGTTCCCTCAACCATAGAATTTTTAATGAAACACCCCAATCCTTCAACACGAATTAAAAACAGGTAAGGAGACAAAGGATATCCTTGTTTAATCCCTATGGAGGGTTTGAAAACTGTATAAGGAGACCCATTGATTAATAGAGAGAAAATGTTTGAGGAAACCAAGCTTCTAACCCAGGTGATCCAATCTAGATCGAAACCAAAGGCCCCAAACATTTCCCTTGGGAAATCCCAAATTATATGGTCATAAGATTTATACATATCTAGCTTAATTAACATTCTTGACTGACCACTCGACTTAAGAGAATGGATGGCCTCATGGGACACAATTATCCCATCCATGATTCCTCTCCCATCTGCAAATCCCCCTTGTTCGATGGAAATGAAATCATGCAGAAGAGGCTTCAATTTATTGGCTATAACTTTCATAATGATTTTATAAATGACATTACATAAATAAATGGGATGAAACTTATCTATCACGTTTGCTTCCTGTTCTTTGGGGACCAGAGCTATGAAAGTTGCAATGAAATCCTGCAGTATGGATCTGGATGATCGAGACTCCTCCACAACTTC
Source organism: Picea sitchensis (assembly GCA_010110895.2). Lineage (NCBI taxonomy): Eukaryota > Viridiplantae > Streptophyta > Pinopsida > Pinales > Pinaceae > Picea > Picea sitchensis. The sequence goes on along the minus strand of SNQJ01S0038872.1, from coordinate 27,819 downwards.
CCATGTAATGTATCCAACCATTGAAGCTAGGTCATGTCACGTTAAAACTTTCTCTCTATCAACTATGATACCATTTAGTAACATACCTAGCCTCCATCTAGGCAACAATACATGCATAATACACATTACATGAAACTTTTGCTAATTAAATCCATTATTTTGTTGTTATCCATTTTCCCATAGCCTACAACTACAATTTATAACAGATTTAGCTATGGAAATAACCATAAAACTTATGCATCTGAAGCATGCTAATAATCAACATGAGACACAACTAAACCATTCATTACAACAATGTATAAGTCATTCTTATTCAAAAATATTTCATGCACAAAAAAAACAAATTTAAATAACTCAGTACAAGATAAAACACTTATCTTAAACAAGAATTGTGCAACTAGTTGCTTGGGACGGACGTTCCACCCAACTGTAGACTAGTTGTTCCAAATATCAATAGTCAGTCACCCCCGAGCTGAGGCTATCAATCTACAAAATACAGTGGTATCTCACATTCCACTCACAACTCATAAATATCTCAACCCAACTAATATTTTCCTACAACTATCCTGATTTTCCACCAGCTCTCTTCCTCTTAACCTATCCAACCCAAGGAATGCACCATTATTTTATCAAGGTTAACCCAAGGGATGCACCATCCTTTTATCAAGCATAAACCAAGGAATGAGCCATTCATTTATCAAGTTCTCTCTGGCACATGCATCTAGGAATCTCTCAGTAGGGAACTCAAGGGAAACTACTGCTAGGGAAACTATCGACAAACCAAAAGCAACCACTTGTTGTTTCAATGCAACTCACGCAGGAGTTCACTCTTTGATCATGAAAACTGGGCTCTTCAAGTCTCCATCTCCAATTCACTCCAAAATTTGTCTCTTCCCCGACTGCATCCGTGTCTGGCTTTATTTCCCCCTCTTCGCTTTCCTTCTCCTGCACTAACGTTTCTAACTGTCATCTATTGTGCGCTTCTCCTATGTATTTCCTCCCTTTGGATTTCCTTTATTTACTCACGCTCTTCCCAAAGATGATTGTACTTAACCCCTATGTTCCCAATAAATTCAGTATTTGACCACTCACACCCACCCTCTTACATGTATTCAATGATTGGCTTTGGAAACACTCAATCAGAAATGGGAAGGTTCATATAAAATAACAGATTTAGGAAAACAGGTTAAATCGATAAACATGGGTAATTCCCCCCTTGGACCCCTCTTGTCCGTTATCCTAGACACTCCCCTCTCTTTTGGATCAACTCAGCCCCCATCTCTTGTCCATGTTCCATTAGCAGTTGACATCACATTTTATTATTAAAACATTGAAATACAATTCACATGTTACATCGTTTGGTCATAGCCACATATTATATCTACAAAATCATTAATCAAATTGGGGATTATAATGGGGATGTTACATTCCCCCTCCCCTACAATTGTGCATTAATGTCCCCCACCTCTTGATGAATAGGTTTAGAGAGACTCAATATTCTATTCATCCCCAGTAGACTATAGTCTCATGCACTATGGGGAGAAGTCAACTAAACTCAACGTTATAATATTAAGTTGACTTGGAAAAAGAAAAGTAACTCAATGGAAGAATATAACACATGAGAATGAGTTAGGAGTTAACCCTAGGGGTTAACTAACTCAAAAAAGAAATATATTGGAGGTATAAAGGAAAGGCAAGGGCACACCTCTCACTCACCTTTGATTATTATTGCATTTTTCTTTTGGGCTCTAGAGCACAACAATTTTGAGGGTTTTGAGAATACAAACCCTAGAGGACAACTTGATGGTGAAAGATCCCACCTCTCTTGTTCCAAGATTGGTCTCAGGGATGTAATACTCCACCCACACCATTCTACAATAGATATAGGTACCATATTTCATCCAAGGCAGCATGAGGGCATAAATTGGAGGGTTTCCAGTCAAGGGGGCGCACCACAGATTGAAGGAGGTTCGATCTAAGAGTTTGAGAAGGATTTTGGAAATTCTTGCACTTGGGTTTTCTTTGTATGGTCTTAATGATCATCTCTTGTGCATTTTGAAGGAGTTATCTTTGCTATTTGATTTGCTGAAGCATTGGCAAGATTTGGAGAGGAGGGCGCTATTGGAAGGTAGATCTACTCAGTTTGGAAGGGAAAAAATTCAGATCTCAACCCATGAATTCACCTAGGGGTTCACCTTTCCCCGATATACCTTTCTAGAGAGTTTCATAGCATTTGGAGGTCTCCATCATCAGGGCCAAAATATTCGGCCTTGGCAGTCTTCAAGAGGGCGCAGTCTAGTTTGGGGTTCAACATATCGCAGAGAAAAGCTTAGTATTTCAGCTTGATACTTCAAGAGGGGGATTACCTTGCCCCGATCTATCATTCTACTGATTTTTGTGGAATTTGAGGACTTCCATCACCAGGGCCGAAATATTGGACCTTCTCAACTATCCAAGAGAGTGTACCTTCAACTAGGGGGGGTTTGGATGTGACCCTGGTTTATTTGTATTGGTATTAATCTTGTATTAAGCCTTTGGAGGCTTATATATTCTTATATGAGCATTTTTTAGTAGCTCATACTCCAACTAGAGGATCTATCTGATGTTATTCCAGATTTGCAGTCCTATTGTATCAGGTTCTTTCATATTATCTAAATAAAGGTCATATCTATGTTGTTTGGTTCCATATCTGGTGTTTCTTGTTATCTCTTGTATTTCCATATGTTGTATCTTCAGATCTATGTTCATATGCTTGATAACTAAATCTACAAACCCTAATATGCAACTCCAAGAGTAAACCTACAAACAAACACACACACAACATTTAACAGTGATTAGTGTTCCCAGTGAAAAAATTGGCTTGGGAACTTTACAGTGGTATCAAAGAGTTCATCCTCCCATCCAGTGGGGATTAACGCATGCATAAGTTCAATCGTATCTAGATGGGAAGATGTAGGAATCAAGCAGATGAACCAGAGGAAAACATGGAAGGTTCAAGTGAGGATAGTGAGCCACAGGTCTTAGCAAGCTTTGCAAAGAAACTACATCAGTCTATACTTCAAACAAAGAGTGCATTGGTACACCACTTACAGGAAAACCAGGAGCTAGTGTGTAGGGGTCAGAGTGAGCTGAGGGAGACCTTAGAGGAGGTAAATTCTAGCCAAGATAAGATCTCACAGGTACTATTACATTTGACTCATGGAGGAAAGGGGCTCGAAACATATGCAAACAAAGAGGCTAGTGGATCTCATGGAGGGTATAGACATAAACATGAGCACAATACCCATTATCACACTGAGGGATAGAACCATGGACGAGGTGCACCATGGGGAAAACTACACAGCAAGACCACCCATAGGCCCTATCTACCCTCGTTCTTGGATGAACATACACAACCAAACTACCAAGACGAAATTGAGGACAATTTCGATCAGTATGTCAGAGAATATAACTCAGTGAGAATAACAGTCCAGAGGAAAATCACACTGGATCAATATTGTGGGTTTAAACTCAGAGTTAAAACCAGACAGTGCCACAGGAACAACTATGAGTTAGAGCGTAGGGATGGTAAAATGGAAATCCCCTATTTTGATGGATCTTCCAAGATGACTGCATAGGCTTGGGTGCATAAAATTGACACTTACCTACAACTTAACCCGATGAGAGAGATGGATTCCATCAAGTTTTCCACCATGTACTTGTAAAGAAAATCTCATGACTGGTGGTACCATGGGTTAACTACACTAGGCCACAATCAGATCATGGCTTACACAAATTTTACACAGAGGCTTATTGACATGTTTGACCAGGGGGATCCATAGCTACATTTCAGGGAACTCACCCAACTTAGGCAGACAGGATCACCGGAGGTGTATATTGAGGATTTTCAGAAGGATAGAGGTCATGGTACAGAATGTGTCTCAGTCAAGACTCATGATTCTTTTCACAGAGGGATTGATGGAACCCTTAAAGGGTTGGGTAAAGGCTTTCAATCCTACCAACTTATAGGATGCTATATGGAGGAAAAGAGATCTAGGTCCAATAATGAAATCTAAATTCATCCCTAGACCACCTCTAAATATAGGAGGAAGAGACCAAATACCTCCCATGAATCAAGGAGGAAGAGACCAAAGGGGGATTGACAGAGGAAGGGGTAGAATGGATGAAAACACTAGAAGAGAATCGAGGAGGAATAAACTGTGCTATACATGCAAAGAACCTTGGGATCCATCCCATAAATGTATGGGCAAAGGCAAGGCACATTACATTGAGGTAACTTCTGATAATGAGGAGGATGAATATTTTGGCCACCTACAAAACATAGAAGAAGACACCACCGAAACTATAGAAGAGGAAGGTACAAGTCGTGTCATTCCAACATATGAGAAGGATACATTGGCATCCATCAGTGGGGTACCCAAATACAACACTTTCAGAAAGAGGGGTGTTGCAGGGGAAGAAAGTTTTGGTTCTCATTGATGGAGGTGCTTCTCACAACTTTATTGACTCAGCTCTACTACAGAAGATACACATACCAACAGTGGAATTTGAAATATTCAAGGTGGAAGTAGCAGGAGGAAGCACTATGCCCTGTAACAGGTATATTCCACGGATGAAGCTTACATTGGGAAAACATGATTTAGCACAAGAATTATATGTGATGGAGCTTCCAGACAAAAATATCATCCTTGGGGTTCAATGTCTTAGTACGTTGGGACCAATCACCACCAACTACAATACCATGGAGATGTCTTTCACAGAGGAAAGTGGAAAAAAGTTAGTTCTCAGGGGCATGTCAGGAAACACACCTAGGGTGGTTACAACAAAGTGCATGGAGGCCATTTTTAGAAGAGAGGACATTGTATATGCTGTTGAGTGTAGAATATCAGTATGAGTGGATAAGAAGGGAGAGATTCACTATTCACCAGAGATTCAGAGAATCATTGACAAGCATAGTAAGGTGTTTGGACCCATTCCACCAGGAGCACCACCAGATAGGGGGTTTGAGCATATCATAGAGTTGGAAGAGGGAGAGAAACCTGTCATCACTACTTTCTATACACACCCAAAGAAGTACAAAGATGAAATAGAGAAGGATATCAAATAAATGCTAGACATGGGCCACATTAGACCGAGTTCCACTCCTTTTGCATTTTCAGTGGTACTAGTGAAAAAGAAGGATGGGACCATGCACATGTGCATTGATTACAAGGCCTTGAACAATAAGACAATTAAGAACATGTATCCCAATCTGAGGATTGATGAGCTATTGTATGAGCTCCACGGGGTTGTTTACTTCACCAATATTGACCTACGCTCGGGCTATCATCAGATCAAAATGAGGGAGTAGGATGTCCCCAAGACTGTTTTCATATGCCACTACGGTCACTATGAATTCCTAGTGATTCCATTTAGATTGACTAATGCACCAGCCACATTTCAATCTTGCATGAACCATGTCTTCAACAAGTAGTTAAGGAAGCACCTCCTAGTATTCTTTGATGACTTGTTGATCTATAGAAGGACTTGGGAGGAGCACATTCAACATGTAGAACATATTATAGCCATCAAGGAGGATCAATCCTTGTACGTAAAGGAATATGACACACACGCACCCTCCCCACACCCGCAGGTCGGACGGTCCGCGCGCTCATAGGATATTCTCTTCTCTACTGGCCCTAAGAACTCTAAGGCTCTTTTATTTACCTATCGGGAAATCTGCACCCACATAAAATCTTCGTGGGAACCCCTCTTCACACTCGGGGGATCGGACTTCGCGGCTTCGCTAGGTCAGTGGTCGAACACTGTACTCTTGGATCGCCGAGACCCAACAACCAGTCAACGCTGATCTTTTCCTATCCGGGGTTTCTCTATCGTGAATTTGACACTCGTGATGTCGAACCACTTGTATCCCCGACTTTCGATACCCGATACGTCGAAACTCCTACACACGCGTGAGTTTGACTATTCAACGGTCTTTCACCTCATCGACATTTTGGAGTTCGCAATATCACGAATCCTGATGCTATTGTTTCGGGACTTCTCGCTACGAAACCCCGATAACTCGTGCCACCTGTCCACCTACCGACTCCTGTGGTCCAATGCTATCCCCTTGCCGTTGGGATATCGCGTTTCGCGATTTCGCGATTCCTATTGCTACGTTTACAAAGTTACAACCGACGAAACCCCGATGCATGATTCCTCGTGTAAATTCGATGGTCCTCGTGACCCGGATCTACGTTCCTGCCCCCTCCTGAGCTTTGAACCCTTCTACGCTTCCACTATAACCTTCCCTCTCCTCCGCGGAATCCAATGGCCCACGGAGATTCGCGAATTCTCCTCGGAGAATTCCGACCGACCGTCCTTCCTTGGCGATTTTCAGCGAATGACCAAGTGTTCCTCCATGGAACTCGTCCACCTGCAGCGTAAACTTATGATGCCTGCTTGAATCTTCTGGTCGTGACTCCCCTACACTGTCCTTCAACAACTTCGAAGGCCTTATCCTTCTTGAGCTTCCTTGTAACTCTGAGCTTTGGAAAAGACTCTTGCGCGCACTCCTTGCGGCAACCTTCAAACACGTCTAAGTGTTGAATTCTTTTGACTCTGCGCACACCTGCAGCAGCAGTCTCAAAACACTTCGCTCAAGTTCGCAACCCTGAGGCTTAGCTTGGCCTGCGCACTCCTTGCATGGATCCTATGCTCAACTGCGCTTCTGGGGGAATGAGAACAAAAGTAAAACTATCTGAGCTTCAAAGACACAACCCTGAATTCTTGTCGACGCACTCCTTACGGACACTTCAACTGCACTCCTTGTAGGAATTCTTACTCAGACAAAGAAACAGTTGAAACTCATTCCATTATCCTTTCAGACTTCAATTCAACACATGAAATCATATACACAACATATAAAGAAAATGTATAACAGGAAGCAAACATTCATGATCATATCATTCAGCATCAATACACAGAGAATAAACACAAAACCATGAATTTGAATCAACCTCTTCTATTAATTCAAATATCTATACATGGGTGTTATTACCCATCTCTCTGCATGCTCTTGCTCTCTCCTGCTTCAATAATGTTACAGTACACAATGAGGGTGTCTATATCCCGTTTCCCTCTTGCGCTCTCAAACAGTCTAATCTAGAATTAAATTCTATCTACCTGCATTAACTACTTTAAATGCCTTCTACCTACTAAGGACGAGAGCTAAAGGCTCAAGGTCCATTTACAATTTACAAGTGCACTCCCACTTAAATGACTTCATTTAAGATGGCGCAACAACTTCAAGGAACTTTCAAAATTTGTGCTGGTGCTTGTCCAACTGTCCTTCGCTTCCGCGCTGGCTCACTTGATGTTGGCGATGCTCCTGCATCATACTTCTCGGCTTGAAAACTTTCATGGGATCCTGTCCATGAGCTCCTGCATGGTCTGTCCATGCTTTTGTATCTCCTCTTCAGTCTCCCAGCTGGCATCTTCAACTGAATGGTTCTTCCATTTGACTAGATATTCAAAGTATTGCTTTCGCCTGGTCCTCTTACTCACGTTTTTATCCAGTATGCGCTCCATCTGCCACTTTTCTACCACTGGCATATTCTTTCGCCACTGAATCACTGGCTGCTCAACTACAGCTCCCGTTTCCTCAGCTCTATATGGGTACAAATCTAAGATATTGAATATCGGAGAAATTCTGATCCCATCGGGTAATTCAATCTCATAAGCATTCGCCCCAAATTTCTTCAAGACCTTACATGGTCTGATTTTCTTCATCTTCATCTTATTATACGTTCCTTTCAGGAACCTTTCCTTCCTCAAATGCGCCAGAACCAGATCACCAACCTCAAATTGAAGTTGTCTTCTATGCTGATCTTCCCTGCGCTTATATTCTTGACTTGAATTCTGCAGTCGTTCCTTCACCTGACTGTGAAGTTCTTTCACCACCTCTGTGAACTCTTCTGCACTAGCGCTCCTAGTCGCAGTCTGTTCTGAATCCCTCAGTTCAGAAATTCCCCTCGGCTGTAGGCCATAGACAACCTGAAATTGACTCTGTCCTATGCTCCTGTTAACTGAGTCGTTATACGTAAACTCTTCCTGTGGTAATATGTTGTCCCACTGGCTGTGGTGCTCTGTCACCAAGCTTCTCAGAAAGTCTCCTAGACTTTTGTTCACCACTTTTGTCTGTCCATCCGCCTGAGGATGATAAGCCGAACTAAACGACAACTTAGTTCCCAGCTTCTTCCATAAGTTCCTCCAAAAATTCCCTATGAGTTTGGTGTCTCGATCTGAAACTATACTTCTCGACAACCCATGAAGTCGAACGACCTCTTTGAAAAACAGGTTCACAATGTGAGTTGCATCACTGGTCTTTTGACATGGAATGAAGTGTGCCATCTTGGAAAATCTATCCACCACCACAAAGATTGAATCACAACCTCTTTGTGTCCTTGGCAACCCCAATACAAAATCCATGATAATTGCATCCCACGAACTCTCTGGTATGGACAATGGTTGATAAAACCCCACATTCTGTCTCCTTCCCTTCGAATGCTGGAAAATTCTGCATCGGTCCACAAATCTCTTGACGCCTGCTCGCATTCCTGGCCAAAAATATGACTCATTCAGTTTTGCGAACGTCTTGTCGTGACCAAAGTTTCCCGCCAATCCTCCACTGTGTTTCTCCTTCAACAGATTCTCCCTCATGGACAATTTCGGAATACACAGTTGATTACCTTTAAACAATAATCCTTCCTGGATCATGTAGTTTATCCATTGATTTCTATCTCCGAGAATTCGATTCTCAGCTGCTTCATACACCTCCTTAAAATCTGGATCATCAATGTACATGTCCCTGAGATCATCAAAACCCAACGTTTTGACTCGGAAATCCTGCAACAACAAACACTTCCTGCTCAAAGCATCAACAACTGTGTTAGCAGTACCAAAAATGTGTTTAATCACAAAAGTGAAATTCTGCATATACTCAACCCATTTGACATGTTTCTGATTCAACTTTTCTTGTTGAGTCACAAACTGCAGTGCATGATTGTCACTGTATAAGACAAACCCCTTCGGGATCAAGTAATGCCTCCATCTCTTCAATGCCTGTATAATAGCATAAAACTCCTTGTCATAAGTGGATTACTTCACTTTCGCTTCATTCAACTTCTCTCTGAAATACGCCATCGGCCTATCTTCCTGACTTAAGACTGCCCCTATTGCAAATCCACTTGCATCGCATTTCACCTGAAATGTCTTCTGGAAATACGGCAACACCAGAACTGGTTGTTCCGTGATCTTCCTCTTCAATAGATTAAAACTTTCCTCAGCCTCTACAGTCTAGTGAAAATATTTATGTCTTTTCTTCACTGTATCCATCATCGCTGCGCTAATTCTAGTGAAATTCCTGATGAACCTTCAGTAGAAACTAGCCAATCCGTGAAAACTTCTCACCTCAAATATGTTCCACGGTGATGCCCAATTCTTGATCACTTCTACCTTATCTGGATCCATCCTTAACTCATTTGCCAAAATAACAAATCCCATGTAAATGAGCTCTGTCTTCATAAATGAGGACTTCTTCATGTTTATCAACAAATTCTGCTGCTGTAGTCGCTGTATCACTGTAGCCAAATGCTTCATATGCTCTGCCACTGTCTTACTGTAAACCAGTATGTCATACAAATATACAATGACAAATTTCCCGATGAACTCCCTCAGGACTTCGTTCATCAACCTCATGAAGGTACTTGGTGCATTTGTTAAGCTAAATGGCATAACAAGCCATTCATACAACCCTTCATTAGTTTTGAATGCTGTCTTCCACTCATCACCTTCTCTCATGCAAATTTGATGATAACTGCTTTTCAAATCAATCTTTGAAAAATACTTTGCTCCACTCAACCAATCCATCAGATCATCCATCCTCGGCAATGGAAATCTGTACCTGATGGTTATCTTGTTAATTTCCCTCGAGTCAGTACACATCCTCCAGCCTCCGTCTTTCTTCGAATTGAGTACTGTTGGAACAACACACAGATTCAAGCTTTCCCTGACCAAACCTTTGTCCAACAACTCCTGGACTTGCCTCTTAACCTCTTCATTCTCTTGTAGCATCAATCTGTACGCGGATTTATTTGGAAAACTGGCTCCTGGTATGAGATCAATGTGATGACTCACACTTCTAATTGGTGGCAACGAACGAGGTAATTCGTCCACTATTATGTCAATGAACTCTTCCAGCAGTTCCTGAACCTCTTCTAGTAAATCATCCACTCTTGTGTTAGTCAGAAAAATCCTTGGCTTTCTGACCACAATGAACTCTGGATCCTCCTTCTTCTTAACCTCTGTAATAAGTTCCTTCCCACTCATGAGAAGTACCATGTTACTTACTTCCGACTTCACCTCCTTAACCTTGATTGGAAGCAACATGTGTGTCCTCCCATTCCCTTCTAGGGTGTATGTGTTCATTCTCCCATCATGAATCACATTTCTGTCATATTGCCATGGTCTACCCAGCAATAGATGACAAACATCCATAGGAATGACATCACACAAGATATTATCATTATATCCACCTATCTTAAACTCAACTAAACATTGTTTAGTGACAGTTACCTGGTGTCATTTTTGTAGCCACAAAACTCTGTATGGGCTTGGATGATCAGTCATCTCCAGCTCCAGCTTCTCTACCATCTCTGTAGAAACGAGATTATCCATGCTACCATTGTCTACAATGACCTTGCATACCCTATTCTTGGTCTTGCAAGCAGTCTTGAAAAGTCTGGTCCTTTGGACTGAACTCTCCACCTCCTTCTCGGGTGTCAAAAGGACTTTTCTCATCATCAACGATCTTCCCCCTTCAGCGTCTTCTGCCTCAACATCCTGCCTCTGTGCCTCGGTGATGTGAGCTTCTCCAATTTCCTTCTTTTTATCTGGACACTCATAAGACTCGTGCTCCTTCTTTCCACACGTGAAGCATGTTATTACTCCACCTCTTCCTCTTCCTCTACCTCTAGTATGAGGAAAAGTGTTGTTGTCAGAATAATCTCCTCTCTGCTCAGTATGTTGTCCTCTCTATTCAACATATTGGCCTCACTGTGAGGTTCCACCTTTCTCAATTCGTTTGCATTTAGGCTCAGACCCGAACTTCCAATCCTCCTTGGGCTTCTGATATCTGTCCTGAGCAACTGATTTTCCTCTGGGATGACTTTTGCCTCGACCCTTCTGACTCTGCTTTCGGCTCAGCTTCTCTTCCACTTTCAGAGCCATCTAATAAGCATCTTCCACTATTCGTATGGTTACCATGCTCATCTTATCCTGGATATCATATCTCAGGCCATTCATATATCTGGCAAATTTTTCATCATCGCTCTCCCGATGACCTGCCCTGATGTTCAGTTTGTAGAATTCCTCAGTGTATTCTTTCACTGTCATCAGCTTCTGTCTCAGGTTTTGCATCCTCTTGAACAAAGTAATTTGATAGTCTCTGGGGATGAATTTCTCCTTCATCTTCGCGATCATCCTATCCCATCTCTTGATCTTCTGATTTCCCTTGCAGCGTCTGTCAGCTTGTAGTTCATCCCACCACAATGCTGCATGTCCTTTCAATCTCGTGACAACATGCTTGACCTTCTTGTCTTCCTCGACATCTTCATAGTCAAAGTATGTGTCTAGAGCTCTAATCCAATCTAGAAGCTCCTCTGCATTCAAGTTTCCCTCGTAAAATGGAATGTCCATCTTTTCTCTTGCACCCATCCTTGCAATAGGTCTGATCAAACGTTTGTTTGATGCATCTTCAGCTGCAACTTCTTCTTCACGTTCAGCCTCAACTTCACTCTCGGAATCACTCAGATCCCCTGCACTAATTGTGCATCTTTGCGTTGTCTCCATGTCTTCGAGTCTAGCTCATAGATCACACATTTGTCTCTGCACAACTGGATCTGTCATCTGCCTGCCTCTCCTTCTCCACATTTCCCTCTCCTCCGGATCGAGTGATTGTCTATATCTCCTTGGCGGCATGGTGAATTCTCTTTCTCTGCTACAGAAAGCAAAGAATCTTTCTGTGCTCTGATACCACTTGACGCACACGCACCCTCCCCACACCCGTAGGTCGAAAGGTCCGCACGCTCACAGGATCTTCTCGTCTCTACTGTCCCAAAGAACTCTAAGGATCTTCTATTTCCCTATCGAGAAATCTGCACCCACAGAAAATCTTTGTGGGATCCCCTCTTCACACTTGGGGGATCGGACTTCACGGCTTCGCGAGGTCAGTGGTCGAACACTGTACTCTCGAATCGCCGAGACCCGACAACCAGTCAACGTTGACCTTTTCTTATCGGGGGTTTCTCTATCGCGAATTCAACACTCGCGATGTCGAACCACTCATATCCCCAACTCCCAATACCCGATACGCCGAAACTCCGACACACGCACGAGTTTGACTATTCAACAGTCTTTCACCTCATCGACATTTCGGAGTTTGCAATATCGCGAATCCTCATGCTTTTTTTTTGGGACTTCTCGCTACGAAACCCCGATAACTCATGCCACCTGTCCACCTACTGACTCCTATGGTCCCACACTATCCCCTTGCCATCGGGATATCATGTTTCGTGATTTCGCGATTCCTGTTTCTACGTTTACATAGTTACAACCCACGAAAGCCCGATGCACGATTCTTCGTGTAAATTCGACGGTCCTCATGACTCGGATCTACGGTCCTGCCCCCTCCTGAGCTTTGAAACCTTCGATGCTTCCACTGTAACCTTCCCGCTCCTCCGTGGAATCCAATGGCCCACGGAGATTCGTGAATTCTCGTTGGAGAATTCCGACCATCCGTCCTTCCTTGGCGATTTTCAATGAATGACCAAGTGTTCCTCCGCAGAACTCATTCACCTGCAGTGTAAACTTACGACGCCTGCTTGAATCTTCTGGTCATGAATCCTCTGCGCTGTCCTTCAACAACTTCGAAGGCCTTATCCTTCCTGAGCTTCCTTGTAACTCTGAGCCTTGGGAAAGACTCTTGCGCGCACTCCTTGTGGCAACCTTCAAACACGTCTAAGTGTTGAAGTCTTTTGACTCTGCGCACACCTGCAGCAACAGTCTCAAAACACTTCGCTTAGGTTCGCAACCTTGAGGCTTAGCTTGGCCTGCGCACTCCTTGCACGGCTCCTGTGCTCAACTGCACTTTTGGGGAAATGAGAACAAAAGTAAAACTATCTGAGCTTCAGAGACGCAACCCTGAATTCTTGTCGACGCACTCCTTGCAGACACTTCAACTGCACTCCTTGCAGGAATTCTTACTCAGACAGAGAAACAATTGAAACTCATTCCATTATCCTTTCAGACTTCAATTCAACACATGAAATCATATACACAACATATAAATAAAATGTATAACAGGAAGCAAAAATTCATGAGCATATCATTCAACATCAATACACAGAGAATAAACACAAAACCATGAATTTGAATCAACCTCTTCTATTAATTCAAATATCTATACATGGGTGTTCTTACACAACTCTCTCCATGC
>SNQJ01S0038871.1:162257-184288 GCA_010110895.2 Picea sitchensis | reverse complement strand
TAATTGGGATAGTTATTATTTGAGTCTCATGTTCATAGGGTGGTAGTGATTATATAGGATAGATTACCATTGGGATTCTAGGACCACATAGTAATTGTAGGCATCATGAACTAAACCATAAAATAATGTTATATTTGCATCTAGGACCACATTGGATATCTTTGGAAATCCTGAGTTATTTTAGTAGTAACTTAGAAATGTGGCCCTTTATCTATTTGTGTAAATTATGCATCAAGTCCTATGGTAATTTTCTGCTCAAGTTTCAACTTCAGAGGATTCAAATGCTTTATGGATTCTAACAAAAAAATGTGGTTTTTTCAGCACATTAGTGGAAATTATGTTCAATAAATGGAAGGATATTATGTTGTAGTTGATATCCATTCTTGGTAATAATGCCTTGATTAGTGGTACTTGATATGTTTCAATCACATTAAGTTAACATTTTAAAACAATATATAATTGGAGGCTGAGATTGAGGTGTAAATTGTAAACTTTAGACTTTTATGATTTGAAGGGACATACATATGTCATAAAGTAGTGCTCTCGTATTTGGTTTATATGGTGCTATGTATTCCAATGAATTAGATCTTATGATTCATGACTGTATTTTTTGTTAATGTTGATGCTTAATTGTAGAATGTTTAACATTGGGCTTTATATTTATGTGTAGCATGATGGGATTTATATCATGACAAGGATGTTGATTTAAATTATATGGTAAAGTAGAGAGCTATCTAAGCATCACTTAGGTGCAGCAAGAAAACTGAAGTGATGTGTGTCATTGAATATCTCTAAGATTCAAAGGTATATACGATTTTTCATTTAAGAGATTGGAGAGCATCATCTCCAACCACCAACGTTGAAATTTGACAAAACAAAAAATCATCGTTTTGATCACCTTGATGTGTTTAGAGTTTTCTAAGATTTGGGTCAATTTGAAGATGCCCATAACTCCTTGAGGCATGGTGGAACCATGAGGAGAACCACGATTTCTTCCAAAATTACATCAAAATCAATCATAAAAAATTGGTGCATTCATAAATTTTATCTTATTTTGAAAAAAAATTATTCTAGTAGATGTGAATTTGGATAAACTTATCCCATATTCTTTTACTTTTATAACCCTAATATCACGTTGATATACACTATAGAAAAATATGGCATTGCATTTCCTAGTCTTTCCTAGTCTTTCCTTGCCTTTCCATTTCCTTTCCTTGCATTTCCTTTTCATGCCTTGCCTTGCCATGTCTACCCTTTCCTTGCCTTGCATTGCCTTGCCTTGTCATGCCATTCCTTTCTTTTCCATGCCATGCCTTGCCTTTTGATGTACCCACCAGGTACAATACCCAAAAATAACAGCCTTAAAACATTAAAGGCTACACTTAAGCCTCCCTAAAGAGACTATAACCCTTCATCATCTCTGTCAAATTCATAAATTGTCCCAAACCCAGTTTTAAAAAAATTAAAAGGATTATGTGTTCTGAATTTATAGGTTCAAAAGGACCAATTTCTTTCTCCGATCAAAAGGATCACCAAGTATCCTTTTCTTAAATTCTTAAACTATATAAACTTTCAAATTTGTTCTCAATAACTCATTTTAATCCTTCACAAACTCCATGGTTATAATGCCAAGACTCAAAACCCATTAAATATATCATCCATATATAGAATTAGATCTCGGGCTAATTCTCCTTCCAAAGAAACCAAAGGTTATGATCCTGTTTTATAATTTAAAACACAAAACTGAAGCACTACCTCTTAGTTCTTTCACGCATATGACCCCACACCAAAATCGAGGGCTAACACCATATTAAAATAATAACCAATATTGATCCAACAGTTATAACACTACCTTATATCTACAATCGATGATCTGGATTATTTCGGCTCCGTCAGGGCTAGGGTTCCACCATACTTATTTCCAATCACCGAAATGATACCAACCATCCGATCTGAGATCGGAATTCAAAACTCAAATGAATAAAACTTTTTGGCTACGGTTGCTCCAGTTAATATCCTCACATATTCATCCCCGAAACACATGTGTGCATCGTAGATCTAACCTCCCATGATGATCGACGGTTCTGGATGTAACTTTTCTCCTTTGACCTCGCCAAACTTTTGGTTTTCAACTCTGTCGGGGATTTTGACTCATCCAATCGACGGTCCTTGCAAACTTAGATTTTGATCCAACGATATCTGTGTATCATTCTTCCCATTTCTATCGCTATTCTTCCTCCTCGACCTACAACACAATATTTACCTAAGCCTGGAAGTAGATATCTCGCAATGTATACACCTTCATATTTTTTTGTTACAGGATTAACAAAACACTATATTTTTAATGACAAGGTTGACCATCATGAACAGAGATTTCCTGAACTCGAAAATAGAGTTTTAATACCATAGTTCAATCATTTAACTCTTAAACAAGAGTATTCTCTCCCCATCCAATACTTAACACACAGATTTATATACACACAGTATGGTGGCAAACCAGCCTTTTTTTTATTAACTGCAATTGTACATAATTTAACAAAACCATGACCAAATCTATTATGGCCTAATTCACCTTTTGTTGGACACCTCTATCCCTCTTCTAAATTCACTTAGGCTTACATTACATTCATATGCTCAATATTGAGCTTTAACTAACTCCTACAATTCTTGTAACTATTTCTAAAGATAGAAATTTGATTCCATCTTCTTAATGACTCACTCCTAAATATTTTCAGTCCACTTCAAATGATGCCACTAATTAAATATTTGTTACAATGAGTCATCACCCACTTGACACTTCATTTTACTTCTAGAACCTTCTAATCCTATGCTTTTAAAGTATGCATATTTACATAGTTTTACAATGATTTCACAATCCACCCCCTCATGGGAAAATATCAAGACCTTATGGTCTTTTTAACTTTGAAGAGTTTGAGGAGAGAAAGATGCTCCTGCACACCTTTCCTTTCCTTTCCTTTCCTTGTATTTCATTTCCTTTCCATGACTTGTCTTTCCTTGCCTTTCATTTCCTTTCCATGCCTTGGATTACCTTGGCTTGCTATGTCTAGCCTTTCTTTTCCTTGCATTTCATTGCCTTTCCTTTCCTTGGCATTGCCTTGCCTTGCCTTGCCTTTCTATTGCCTTGTCATTTCCTTGACATTTCATTCCCTTGCCATGTATATCCTTTCCTTTCCATTTTTATCCTTGCCATGTCTAGGTATAGGTCTAGGTATAGGCCTAGGTTATGGTCTAGGTCTAGTTCATGGTCATGGTGTAGGTCTAGGTATAGGTCATGGTCTAGATATATTTCTAGGTCTAGTTCATGGTCTAGGTATAGGTTTAGGTAATTCCATGCCTTTCCATGCCTTGCATTTCCATGTCTAGCCTTGTATTTCCTTGCATTGCATTTAATTTCCTTGACTTGACATTGACTTTGCTTGCCTTGACTTTCCTTTCCTTGACTTAGACCTAGACCTAGACCTATACCTAGCCCATGACCTGGACCTATACCAATACCTAGACGTAGAACTTGTCTTTCCATGCCTTTCGGTTGGCCCTCGGCCAATTTTTGGAGAACCTTGGTGGTGTTTGACCATTTTTGGGACTTCGACAGGCGGGTCGAAGACGGAGTGCCCAGGCGAAGTGGATATTGCGGGATCTCGCCCCCTTTTTGTGGGCTTTTTGGGTTCAGGGCTTATGTAACGGGTATGGGATGTCAACCCATGGGTTTACCCATGCTTAGGCCCCATTTGTAAATGAATAAATAAGTATCTAGGCATTGTAAGAGGCATCATATCTAAGTTGACTTTGTGCAAGATATGTAAAGGTTGCTAAGTGTAATTAGTTGTGAAGGCTCTATGCATACTATGTGTTGAGAACTTGTAGAGTTAAGTGCAAGTGATTGTAAGAAGGCTCTGTGCCATGCCAAACTCGGGGAAGGATGATCTGGCAAAGTGCGAACAAATATCATGTCCTATGTGGAGTTGGTTTTGTGGCTTTGTGCATGCAATAAGATTGAAAAAAGATAATAAAGAAGACGAAGAGTTGGTGGACATAGCCCCACGCTGGGGGTGAACCACGTGCTGTGATTGCTTTGTGTTGTTAATGTGATTTATTCTTAGTTCTGAATCTTTATGTATTTTAGATGCATATGATGTAGTAGCTTAGTTCTTAATAACATGAATGAATGCTAGATTGGTTTGATGTTATGTGCTAAATGGTTAGATATGCTTAGATCATGTTGAATACTACGTTGTTCTGTAATTAGGGTTTTTATCTGCGATGTGAATAAGGGTCAAATACTAATGAACATTAATTGCTAAGTGTTCTATTAAGTATTGTGATCATAGATCTGTGTCCCGGCTAGGTTGTAAACACTTGAGTCCTACAACCCCCCTGCCTCTACCTCAGGTGAGACTTCATTTGCTTCGTAGGTGTTTCCTAAAGGGCCAGTAGTTAGGGTTTTGTTGGTGCCATGTTGAAGCCTTGAACCCCAAGTATGCCCCTGTTCCAACAAATGGTTCCATTGTTGGGACTTGAAACTGTGATTACTGGGAACTGAGGAAAAGATAAATATTTGTGCGTAGATCTATTGTTGTAGTGCGCAGTACTCTACTTGACTTGTGAAGCTCTATGCTAAGAAGAGAAGTCTGATCTGAAGAAAAGAGGTAAGATATTAAATCTTTGTGCTCTGATAAAGGTAAGATCCTAAAGTTTTGGGGGCATGTTGGCCCTCGACCAAGTTTTGGAGAACCTTGGTCGTGTTTGACCATTTTTGGGACTTCGACAGGTGGGTCGAAGACAGAGCGCCCAGGCGAAGCAAAGATCGCGGGATCTCACCCCCTTTTTGCGGGCTTTTTGAGTTCAGGGATTATGTAACATGTATGGGATGTCGGCCCATGGTTTTACCCATGCTTAGGCCCCATCTATAAATGTATAAATAAGTAGTTAGGCATTGTAAGAGGCATCACATCTAAGTTGGCTTTGTGCAATATATGTAAAGGTTGCTAAGTGCGATTAGTTGTGAAGGCTCCGTGCATATTATGTGTTGAGAACTTGCAGAGTTAAGTGAAAGTGATTGTAAGAAGGCTCTATGCCATGCCAAAATAGGGGAAGGAGGATCTGGAGAAGTGCGCACAGATCTCATGTCCTATGCAAAGTTGGTTTTGTGGCTCTGTGCATGTTAGACGATTCAAAGAAGATAATAAAGCAGACGAAGAGTTGGTGGACATAGCCCCACATTGGGGGTGAACCACGTATATCCTGTGTTGTCATTGTTTTTTCTTATTGATGTGATTTATGCTTAGTGTTGAATCTTTATGTATGTTAGATGCATCCAATGTAGTATATTAGTGCTTAATAACATGAATGAATGCTAGATTTGTTTGATGCTATGTGATAAATGGTTAGATATGCTTAGATCGTGTTGAATATTGCGTTGTTCTATAATTAGAGTTTTTATCTGCAATGTGAATAAGGTTCAAAGACTAATGAACGTTAATTGCTAAGTGTTTTGTTAAGTATTGTGATAATAGATCTTTTTCCCAGCTAGGTTGCAGACACTTAAGTCCTACAACCCCCCCTGCCTCTACCTCAGGTGAGACTTCATTTGCTTCGCAGGTGTTGCTGAAAGGGTCGGTAGTTAGGATTTTTTTGGTGCATTGTTGAAGCGTTGAAACCTAGTTCTACCCCTGTGACAACAAATGGTTCTATTCTCGGGACCTTAAACTGTGATTGTTTGGAACTGAGGAAAAGAGAAAGCTCGGTGCGTAGATCTGTTGATGTAGTGCACAGTACTCTACTTGACTTGTGAAGCTCTGTGCTAAGAAGAGAAGTTTGATCTGAAGAAAAGAGGTAAGATCTTAAGGATTTGTGCTCTGATAAAGGTAAGATAAGTGGAAATAGTTGTCTCGAAAGAATGGATATAGGTATGTTTGATAGATTTCATCCTAGTCTAAAAATTAGGGCACGGATAGAAGAAAGAAGATGTGATATGAATAGACTTGATAGAAATAGTGAAAAATATGTTATTCATATGCATAGAAAGAATTTTTGGACTAACAAGTGGATGCAGGATCCTAGAAATATTTTTTTACAGGTCCATCACTGTGATCCCAGAGCATAGTATAGGAAATGTTGGGGATCATTTAAGAGAAAGAGAGGATTGACTCTTTGTTATAGTTGCAGAAGACCAGGACATCTTGCTAAGGAATGCCCTGGTAGAGGTCCTATTTACCTTTGTTTTAAATCTATTGGACATGAAGTTTTAGATTTCCCTAGAATGATTTCTAAAGTTTAGAAGATGAACATGAAACAAGAAAACCATGAGGAAGGTCAAGAGACTAAGAATATACTAGAGAACCAGAAAAAAATAGAGGATATATTATTGCAGATGAAAGAAACATTGAATCATCACAGAGGCATCAGTTTAGCATAGATCTTAAAAGAAAAGAAGTTCATAGAGACAAGAATAGGAGACTTCGACATAGACTATGTATTGGATGCAGAAACACAGATGAACATTATGCCAAAAAGCACTTGGGAAATTTTGGGAAAGCTTGTTATGATTCCTTCATTGGGAGGAATAGGAATGTTTAAAGGAAAGATGATAACCCTATGTGGAAGACTTACTCATGTACCTATGATTGCTCATGGAACATCAACAGAAGAAAAATTTGAGGTCATTAAGTTTGTTGAGAACAACGCTCCTTTTGCACTTTTGTTAGGCAGGACTTGGATTGAGAGAGATTAGATCCGAAGGAAAGAAGAATAGGAAGCTATAGAATAGTAAAAGAAAGAATTAAGGGATTTCATGGCTAGGATAATAGTGCACTTAATAGAGGAACTGGAGGACAAGTCGAAGCAACTGAGGGCCAGAGACCTAGTTTTCAAAGTTGAAAGAATGCAAGAAGTCTTAAAGAACTTATCCATGCAGAAGAGAAGAGCACCTACTCCAAAAACAGTAAGAGAAGAATTATTACTCTCGAACCCTATGAAATACCCCCAACAGTGTGAAGTTACTATGCTAAGATAAGATAAGAACAAGAATGGAAAGATGAATCTAGAGACGCAGATCAACGGAAAGAAAGAAAGAAAGAAAGCTCAGTAAGAAGAAAGAAAAGCTAGAAAAATTGCAGGAGGTTCCAAAGAGGACTTCGCAGAAGGAAGGCTTGCAGAACTTAAACCTCGTTGGAATAGCATAATAGCGCAGACTAGCACTTTGCCACAACAAAGCGATATGACCGTTGGAGGCATCCTGACCGTTAGAACGATGATCCAGAACGGCTAGAAATGCAATTATTGGCGGAAATCTCATCGTTGGACTGTTGGGACCACGCCATAATGGATGGAATTATATTGCTTGAGGCATTCCTCCCATTGGAGGATTCTGTTATGAAATTATCTATTTAACCCATCGAATGTCTTACTAGGGACACTTTTGCAAATCGTGATTATCTAAGCCCACAGAGAACTAATTGCTTTCGTGTAGTGCTTATTGAGACCTTGCCACCCGTTCTTCTTACCTTGAGCATCTGTCCACCTATCCAAGATATTTGATAACGATCGTGCATTTCGGGTGACCTTAGCGCAGTAGAGAAATCTGTCAAAGATATTTTGATTGACCTCGTGGTAGAGAAGGTCATGTCCGCAAGAGCACAGGCCTCATCAATGAGAGGATTTCAAGCCTCCCCATCGACTGCACGTCAATATGGTACATCCCAAACTGTGAAAAAGAAACGGAGCAAGCATCGTGACGACTTGGCAAACAAAAAGCTCATTCTGTCGGTCCTGCCCGACTATATCCCACCTCTAGCTGGCGCGATTAGTCGTGATAACGTCCCGAGGGACTTCAACTATACACTGATCACTATGTACCTCCTGAAGGGGATATGCATAGTTGGACCAGAGTTGGGACAGATTATGACGCTAAAGATCAGTGATTTCAACTTGGGAGACCACAAGAATTATGGAATGCTCACACCACTTAAGTACTTGTCAAAGATAATGGGGAAGAAGTAGAAGATAATCCCCCAGTCGTGGACCATGGACATCGCAAGATCAACAATCCTTAATGTGATGAAGATACCACACTTCGGTAGACATCAATAGGTTAACGCATGCGTTAAAATCCTCCTGTCATGCTACCATGGCGGTTACCTGTGGTTGGACAGGCGCATCACTGTAGATCCAACATTGATCCACCGAATCAATGGATTGAGCATGAAAGGATTGGACCCTCAATATTTTTACCCAGGGAAAGATGCAGATCATGCCCTGGCATAGTGAATAAAGGACACCTGTGATGATGTGGAGAAAGGAAAGTGGGGCTACAAGGTAGCCTCCATCCAAAATGGTGCAATGTGCCTAGCTTTCTAGTTGATCGTTGGTAAGCTCGTTAGGAAGAAAAGACCAATTTAGGTCACGGGTTTCATCGTCGACCTTGCAGGAAAGTGCGTCGAAGGGATGCATATGAACTGGGCGAGCTACCTCGTCAACCAATTGGAGCAATATTTTTGGGAAGTGCAAGACCAGGGCTACGAGTTTCACTTTAGCTGGTTGCAGATTCTCGTTTCCTTCATCGCTTGGGAGATGCCGGAGGGAGAAACCTTCCCTGAAGTTGAGTCGTCTGAACCATTGGTTGTGAGGTTCACTACCCTCTGGTATTCAATCGATATGGTGAAGCAATGGAAATCCAATGCGGTGTTCCACACCTACTACTTGCAGCTGAAGAGGTCCATTGAATCCTTCCCTCAAATGACTATGAATACACTTCATAGTTTCAGGGCAATAGCGAAGTTCTACGTAGATAGGCACTTCATTTACATCACTGTGCATGGAGACAAACACAAGGAAGAGTTCAAATCCTATTACAAACTCATCGAGGAAGACATGGAGGAAATAACCAAGGAATGGCCTGCAGAATTCCTTGTACCAGTCGAACAAATAGAACTCTCTAACCCCGACCCCGTCTGAAGTCTTGTAGTCACCCGGGAAGAGTATGATGGACCAAGAAGTAGCAAGAAGAAGAAGAAGGAAGAAGTACAGTAAATGAACAGTGCATCAGAGGAGACTACACCAGATTCACCTAAAGGGGGAGGAGGTGATGAAGTAGACAAAGAAGAGGACGAAGGGGAAGAAGACAAGAAGGAACAGGGAGAAGTAACACCACCTAAAGATCCCCTTACAGAGACAGAGACATCCAAGAAAAGAAAGGTTTCTCCAAAGAAACCCTCAACATGGAAAAAGTCACGCAGCAATAAGCCCCACTTACAGACTAAACTTACGGTGGATGATATTGACCTCATCATCAAAGCTGTATCAGATACTACTGAGGACATTTTGCAGCGAAGCGAAGTCAAACAGGAGACAATGCATGATTGGATTGAGGCAGAGCTCAAAGGGGTACAGTAGGATCTTTATTTGAGCCACGCAGTGTCTACGATGTTGTTTTCATATAAGGGCATAGAAGTAGGAGATGAGCATGCCCAGATACATAGAATAGAAGATGCAATAGAGACTCACCTTCGTCGGGCCCGGGAATAAAAAGAGCAGGCCATAGAGGAATTGATGCAAGCAAATGAGGAATCCCTAGAGAAGCATCGGGTTACGAAGCAAGAGAAAGATGAACTATAGGTGAAGTTTGCAGTGGATAGAGCGCAGATCCAGAAGGAAAATGAACAACTACTCATGAAGAAGATTGGAGTTAAAGAAGAAGACACTAGATCACTTTGCTTTGTGTCAGGCCTGGCACATATGGAAGAAGAAACATCTGAGAACCAAGTGGGGAAGCTCGTTGAATCCATTCAGCAGCTCCAAGAAGGAGTAGCATAACTGGAATTGCAAGCAGTGTCGAACACTCTGCAGGAAGTGTGAGATCAGAGGGAAGAAACTGCCCAGAGCGCAGTCAGAAGAATCAAGGCATTGGCCTTAGAATGCAAGAAACTTATCAATCGAAGTGCGTAGACCTATGAGCGCCTTGCAGAGGACCCAGAACTAAGGACATTGGAGTCAAAACTCCAAGAAGCAAAGCAACAAGCAGCGACAGTACAAGCACAATTGAAGCTACTGTCAGTAGTCGAGAATATGAAAAGGTCACAAGAACAGTGTGCAGTTCAGCAACAGGTCCATGTCATCCAGATTAAAGCCATGGAAATGACCCTAAGACTTCAGTCGGTACAGGACGAAGCCTGTACACTTTTCGAGGAGATCGAGGGACAAGGTGCATAGTTGGAACAAGTGGTCACCACAATGGAACAACGCTTGGAAGGACCTGTCATCAAGAAAATCATTCAAGAGTTCGTCGACCAGGAGGCCCTAGTGAAGCTGCAAGTTGAGGCAACTCGATCCAGGCTCGAGGCCTTTGAAGTAGATTTGCCCATATCAAAATGACTCGGGACAAGTCACAGGTGAGTGTTGGGGGCATGTTTTCCCTCAACCAATTTTTGGAGAACCTTGGTCGTGTTTGACCATTTTTGGGACTTCGACAGGTGGGTCAAAGACAGAGCACCTAGGCGAAGTGGAGATCATGGGATCTTGCCCCCTTTTTATGGGATTTTTGGGTTTAGGGCTTATGTAACAGGTATGGGATGTCGGCCCATGCGCTTACCCATGCTTAGGCCCCATTTGTAAATGTATAAATAAGTATCTAGGCATTGTAAGAGGCATTAGATATAAGTTGACTTTGTGCAAGATATGTAAAGGTTTCTAAGTGTGATTAGTTGTGAAGGATCCATTCATACTATGTGTTGAGAACTTGTAGAGTTAAGTGCAAGTGATTGTAAGAAGGCTCTGTTCCATGCCAAACTCGGGGAAGGAGGATCTGGCGAAGTGCGCACAGATCTCCTGTCCTATGCAGATTTGGTTTTGTGGCTTTGTCCATGTAAGAATATTGAAAGAAGATAATAAAGAAGACAAAAAGTTGGTGGACGTAGCCCCATGCTGGGGATGAACCACGTATATCCTGTGTTGTGATTTCTTTATGTTATTGATGTGATTTATGCTTAGTGTTGAATCTTTATGTATGCTAGATGCATCTGATGTAGTAGCTTAGTGCTTAATAACATGAATGAATGCTAGATCTATTTGATGCTATGTTCTAAATGGTTAGATATGCTTAGATCGTGTTGAATACTGCATTGTTCTATAATTAGGGTTTTTATCTACGATATGAATAAGGTTCAAAGACTAATGAACGTTAATTGCTAAGTTCTCTGTTAAGTATTGTGATCACAGATCTGTGTCCCAGCTAGGTTGTAGACACTTGATTTCTACAAACCCCCCTTCCTCTACCTCAGGTGAGACTTCATCTACTTCGCAAGTGTTGCCGAAAAGGTCGATAGTTAGGGTTTTGTTGGTGTGTTGTTGAAGCGTTGAACCCTGGGTTTTCCCCTATGCCAACACTTTCCTTTCCATGTCTAGCCTTGAATTGTCTTTCATTTCCTTGTCTGTCCTTGCCTTATTGTTTCCTTTCCTTGCATTTCCTTAACTTATACCTAGACCTAGACCTAGATCTAGACCATGACCTAGACCTTGCCTTGTCATGCTTTGCCTTGCTATGTTTATCCTTGCATTGTCTTGCATTACATTGTCTTTCCTTTCCTTGCCTTGCCTTGGCATTTTCTTGGCATTTCCTTGCCTTACCTTATCTTGTCTTTCCTTGAATTAGACCTAGACCATGACATAGACCATGACGAGTTCTTCTTCCCTCTCCCATTATTGAATAACACCATTAAACAATGGATTTTACATCTCAAATGAGGGAATTGGTTGTGAACTTAATTTCTTTCATGCATATTTTTTCTTTAATGCATGCACCTGATCCATCATGCTCCCCTTTTCCATTCCCAAAATTGAAATAGTTCCAAATATGTGGTACCTCTAGTTTTTGTGCAACATACACAACCATTGAAATACATGAGAACTTTTGGACTAGCTCACATAACCATCTGACAAAATCTAATGTTTATTTCTTCTCCTTCATGTGATTGTAAAACAATTGAAAGCAATGTTGTATGTAGTCTAAGTGACGGTACCAATCATCACTTATGTAGAAGTGATACTCCTTCAATATAACTCTATTTATTCATTACTATCTGGCCCATCCATGTATGTGATATGGACCATTATGCTAACCTACGCTAAGTGACAATATTGTCTTTGAATCCCATTTTGTGGTTTAAGGGTGTAGTTCTCGTCAAAATCAACCACTAATAAGACATTACCAAGGGGCAATGTATCTTTATATATTATAAATTGTTTTTCTTGTCATTGATCCACATGGAAATGTTGAACATATTACTGTGTCTTTTTGAAGAAGTCATTGATGAAGTCACGTACTCGTACCTGGGAAGTCACCAATTGTATATTTTTTCTTTCTTTCCCTCAGTCAATATCATACATGACATATTTAAAGCTTTAAAAATCAACCTCCCTCCTTCCCAATTCATACTCATCACTCACATGGATGCACTTTCTCAGTAATTCCATTCCACTGCACCTGGGGCATGTCCCATCTAAGCAATTTTTTTATAAAATGCACAACCCTTTGTCCTTGTAGACAAGATGTTGTGAATAAAGTCTCTATATGATGATGGTAGCAATATAATTAAGCATTCATGCACAAGGGTGTTATGAAATACATGAAATGTGTGTGTGTGTGTGTGTGTGTGTGTGTGTGTGTGTCATAATAATAAGCATACTCAATGTGGTATCTACAATAACATGTGTTACAAATTGTGTTTATTCGAACATATGAAGGATTGCATTTATGGAAAGATATTTGGCCCAAGTTAAGTGCACTATGTATTG
Organism: Picea sitchensis; assembly: GCA_010110895.2. Classification (NCBI taxonomy): domain Eukaryota; kingdom Viridiplantae; phylum Streptophyta; class Pinopsida; order Pinales; family Pinaceae; genus Picea; species Picea sitchensis. The sequence goes on along the minus strand of SNQJ01S0038871.1, from coordinate 171,481 downwards.
TTTTGAATCTCTCAAACAATTATGTCTGTGTCATTTTAAGAAAGTGTTTAATGTGGGGTTCACGGTCCCTAGATCCCCTTCTCAATTTTAGTACATATTTTTGGTTGGAAGAACACCTAGTGTTCTCATGCCAGAAATCTTGTACTAGTCCCTTAACTACTCCAATTAACTTCATGTTAAAACAAGGTATCCTATCAGTGAAGGCCCAAAAATATGTTGGGCCACTTGTGTCAAGGCTATCTCGTCTATTAGAATACTTTCTAAGGGATTTGATATTTCATTTCATGATATCAGAGGTTTTTTGGAGAAAATGATGTTTTCTTGTGATCTTTCTAATAATTGATTGTGACAAGACACGCCAGGATGAATTACAGTCTTTAGAGCAAGTTTTCTTTCCAACTTTTTGAAAAACATCTGTTATCACTAAAAAATCATCTGCAACATTGCACAATGGTTGAAGAAATACATCAATGACAATAGCAATTAGTACACTTACGGCACAAAAATCCATCAAAAAGGAACAAAACTATACACTTGGTTCAAAAATTAAAGTGCACAAAATCACCAAATGAAGCGTGCGCGCAATGCGGAGAATGTGCATGCTAAGACAGCCCTCAACACATACTATGTGCAAGATGAGCGACTATATACAAGAAAATCCATGCACGTCTCATGAACGGCACATTTATGAATCTTGTCTGCCTCTCAACCTCTTCCAGTCCGACCCCCAACGCGATTTGACAATCAGATCTGAGAGAAATCTATCTTGGAGTTTGTTCAAGGGCTAGGAAGTGCCCTAAAAGGCCCCTTGTTGACACTATGAACCAATTGTATATTGCCATGAATGGACACTATAAATATGTGCCATGGGTGTGCTAGAAAAATAAGAACTTCAAGGTATTGTTATGCTGGAAAAATTCTTCTTTGAGAATCCTCTTTTCTCTTTGAATCATTGAAGCACTATACCAAGGGCCATTCCACTCACCTCTTGAGAGGATTGGAATTGTATTTCTTTACCATTGTCACTTTCCATTGCATGAAGAGAAGAGCTCTCTATTATGGAACTCAAGAGCCCTCCCAAGAAGGAAGAGGGGATTCATAAATCCCTGTCTTTCTCTACGGTGTTTAGCCTATCAATATATTGATCCATTGGTAGCTATATATTGGTCATTTTTTTCTTTTCATGGTTCTAGTTCTTGCAAGATTCTCTAACATTTATTTCTTTGTTGTTTTTAGTTTTATTTCCTTGCTTCATGTGTATTTGGTTATCTAATAAACTCACAAAATTATGTCTTGTTTAGATGACTTAACTAAGCATGCAAGTGTTGTGTTTTTTCTCACCCATGTGACAAAACCAACACAATAGATTGGCAACCATAATGAATATCGGTATCAAATTCCTCCCTATTTAAGTCTTGAGAGAACTTATTTCTAATTGTTTTGATATGAAGGTACCAAAACCAACCTAGTCCGGCCTTCCAAAGTCAAAATTCAGAGCCAAGGAAAGAGAATTTCACTTGGAAATTTCTTTCCCGACACGTGACAAGAAGTGTGTGGCTTTCAAGGCACACAGACGCGCATTTTGTGTACTGTGCGCATGATAGCCTTCATAGCTCTGCGCATTGTGCGCCCTCTTCACGCCTGTCAAACTATAGCCTGCACATAAGTTCAATTTTTTCAAATTGTAAGGGTTTTATGAATGGTTTGAGGGCCCATTGCCTTCAGATTTTAATTTCCTGCACTTTGTAAAGCAATCGCACTTCACTTAGAGTCCTTTCTCACAAGGAAGGTTAGCTAACATAATCACATAGGGGTTAAAAGAATCATTATTCTTCTCTTTGCTTTGTTTCCACATGAATGACTCATTTGGAATTTAAAATTTTGAGTTGAAGTTATTGTTTTTTCAAACACCATCAATTAAATTGGGACTAGAAATCAATTTTAAACCTCAAATATGCTCTTCCCCTGCACCCTAGTTTGATCTCGAGAATCAGAAAAGGTGGTTGAAAGGAAATTCCATCTCCGTTAAAAATCATTAGGAGAGGACAAATCCCCCCTAGGGTACCTCTTAGTTTTGGAAATCATCTTAAAGATTTGTAAGGGACCATACATGCTCACATGTTTGCAATCTTAGGATAGTTTCTAAAAGGATTTCTTAGTTTAGAAAACACTCTAGGAAAGTTTAAAAGATCAAGTAATGGGCCCATACATTCCCACATGTCTACAATCCTAGGATAGTTTTCAAAATCTTTCTTAGTATAGACAACATTATAGGGAGTTTAAAAGATCAAGTAAGGACCCATATGTCCACATTGCTAGTTCTTTAGGGATTTAACTATTCTGCAAGGTTGTACCAAAGAAACATAGTAAGCTAGGTAAGAATATTTGTAAGGACCACAGGAAGTCCACATGTTGCAATCTTACACTTAACTTATTAAAAATATTTGCATACTTCTCACTTTCTTGCACACAAATCCACTCTCCACACACATAATTTCTATTAGAATAGTGTAGGTCCAAGTAACATTTATTTTTAAGTACCCAAAAGTACTTCAAAAGAATTATGAAAGATCCCACTACTTCTTTGGAAATTATCCACACCAATTTAATTCAAATGATATTGGTCCATGACCCCAATATCTCAGCCCACCACATCTAAAAAAATTCTAACGCACTAAATGTTCCTCCACGGGAGGTGCCAAAAGAAATTTTTAGTCTAGGTAGGATCTCAGGGGTAGGCATCCAAATAACCCCCCATTATCAGGTTCTCACATTTTGAAACAATAAAAGTTGAGAATAGGGATCCTTCAAATCCTCTAAGTGAAGTGTTCCTATACCATAAGACAGGGAGATACCCATGAAGGGTCGAAGGTCGAGGTTCGGTTGTTCTGCACATCCCTCCTTGAGTCACCCAACTCTTGTTATGGTATCCAGCCCGTGACCCATTTCTGAGGCCGAAAATCTAAATGTTGCACTTTGACTGAGGTACTTAGTGGAAAAAATTAGGATATCTACACAGGTGGTGGTTGTGGGCTGAAATCGCACCTTGATCAGATTTTTTGTGGCTATTGGGAAATATCGCCAACTCTTTCGGGATATGCACCCTCTTCCCCTCATTATAACTGATTACTTCAACCTTCACTAGTTCCTCTTCCGGTGGCTTCAGACCCCACTGTCGAGTGTTATTGGAAGGCCTAGCGTTAAATCGAGAGGAAGGACGATAGGTCTTTTAGGACACGATATTTTTATTTTTTGTTGTTTTTTCCCCCAAGCGGACAAAATCCACCTATCCACATGCTTGTTTATTTTACAATTGATTTATGTATGATGTTCATTTGATTACATATGATTATGAGTTATACTATTTTGGGAAGGTAAAAAATATAAAATTCACTTGTTCATTTATTTCTCTTGTCACCATTTGCACACATTCACTTTGCTAGTCAGAACCATAGAATCCTTGTCGTTCTAGATGCTTGCAGAATCTCCCTCCTATTCTAGGAGGAGTCCCTAGTCTTTCCAACTTACTGAATCAACCCTCTCACACCCCTATGAGTGCTACTATTTTGGGATCATCTTTACTTGGTTCCACTTTGCTTGGGACAAATACACAAGGAAATACATCTATTGGTTCTCCTTCACAAGGAAGCAGGAGTCAAACTTCTTCTGAAGGAAGAGGTACACACCCACTAAATCCCTCTCAAGGGGCAGGTCCATTACCTACTCACACAATGTCTGGAACTAATCCTCCGCCAAACCCCCCTTTACCATACTTGGCATCCCTAAGCATTCTTGATTTAACCAAACTCATGAATGATCCCATTTTGCATGATGCTACTTGGCCCAATATGCCTACCAAGTTACCTTCAGACATTTCAAAGTTTAAGGAAACCCAGGGGAAGATCCTGCCAACCCTGTTATGACCTTCCACTTATGGTGCTCTTCAAACAACTTCATGGATCATTCCATACACTTGAGGTTATTTCAAAGAAATCTCATCGGCTCATCAACCAAATGGTATGTGGACGAAAATCAGGGTCCCATGTGACCTTTGAATCATTGTCCAAGGCCTTGTTGTCCTTATTCCAATTACTAGTTTGTCATGACATTGGTTTAGATATTCTCTCTAAGTTCAAACAAACCATTGCTATCCATATCGCCGACCACATCCATGTATGGTGGCGGTGGTGTAGTTTGTGTAAAGCAGAAACCACCAAAGAACAATGTCTTGATTGGTTTCTCAAATCACTTATCCATGTGATTTCCAAGGATGTCGCATCCACTTTTCCTCAATCAGAAGAGGAGGTCATCAGCAATGCCCAGCAATTTTACCTCATATTTTCCCAATTGGTTTAATTTTACATAGTATTTCCTGATGCACCCAAACCCCTACCATTTGTCCAGGACAAACCTAGGGGTTCCCACATTGTGGATGGGTTGATTGGTTCTATGACACATCTCAACCCTTACAGACACCCATCACCTACTTATGGTGAAAACCAATATATGCAACCATATGGAGGGACATCTTATTACCCTCCTCCCACTCAAAAATATTCATATCCTATGGCTCCCCCTCCACCGTTGGGTGGACCCCCACCAGTACCCATGATGAATTTGGTTTCTCAACCAAGTACGAGTTCACCCCCAACCCCTGCATATAACCCTAATAGTAGTGGAAGTACTTCAACTTCCTACACAACATATGGATCGTCTTCACAAAGAAATCCATATTTTCCATTTCCTGGTCCTCCCCAGCAAGTTACTCCTCCACCAGGACAACCACATGTTGATGTTAATTTTGTTCAGCCCTCTCTCATTCAACATGTTCATGCTTTTGAACAGTTGAATATAGAAAATCCATCCCATAAATAAAATAATGCCAAGAATAAAGGAAAAAAATAAAACAATAACAACCCAGGACCAAGAGGAAATAACCCTGAACAAAAACATCTCGTTGGGGGCAACCAAAACCCCTAAGGGGGAAACAAAAAAAATCAACCATGACAAGGGAAGAACAATAACCTCAGAACTAACTTCCCCTGCACTCTATGTGGTGAGTATGGAAATTATACTCACCATTGCCCCCAAATTGTCAATTTAAAATGGATGAAAGAATCCATGAACACTCAACACCCTGTGGCACCACCCGCCCCTCAACAGACCCCACAACATTATTTGCAACCACCACCTCCAGTCATTTTCCAAAACCCTATTCCAAACCAAGGTGTGATGAATACCCAACAAGAGATAACCTCTTCCCCACAAAAAATGGGGCAATATCAAAACCCAGGTCCCAATCAACCTATAAATCCGGTCGATCTCAATATACTCCATACCAGTGAAGAAGATATTCTTCTGCAAACAGGCGATTGTCAATACGGTATTCCCCTCGAATATACCCCAACCACATCAAGAATAACTCCCAATGCATTCGGAAAACCATTGATGATCCCACTCCCTAAAACTAAACCAAACCCTCATATACCTTGCGTACCTTTATGGCAGAATGTACATAACCCTCATGCTAGGGAAGCACATAACTATAGTTTATTCGATGATTTAGCACAGTCTCCTGCATCCATGTATGTGTTGGAGGTCCTCCAAACCTGTCCCTCACAGGGTAAATCCTTGTTTTCTTCCTTAGGGGTAGTCGAACCAACTAATACTTGACTCATCACATTTGATTTGGATAATGGAGAACCATGCCTCCATGCGCTGGTAGATTTCTAGATACCAGTTAAGATTCGGAACATCACAGTTCATCGGTGCATCATTGATGAAGTTGAATCCACATGCATCATGTCCAAAGTAGTATGGGAAAAACTCGACTCACCTAAGCTAGTACCATCTGCCATCACCCTGAGAGCATATGACGACGACCATCATCCCCTGACGGGATCTTCCAAAATTTCCCCGTACAACTTGGGGGGAAAACCATTATGGTTGACATTGAAGTTATCGACACCCCACTTGATACAATATCTTGTTCGAACGTAGCTACATGTATGCTATGAAGGTTGTAGCCTCTTCTGTGTTTCATACAATGATGTTCCCCTATAACAAAAAAATCGTCACCATCGACCAACTTACACATTACAATCATAATCATTCTGCCAACATTGATAAAATTATCCCCCTTGTCCGCACTAGCTCATATTCTTTTTCGGTCATTGACATGGGTCCTAGAATATTCAAGGACCCATCCTTGTTAGGGAATTATCATGGAGCACCACCTCTGTTTAACCCTTCTATTTCAACTCAATTGTGTTTAGTTTCTTCTAACGGAACACATATCAGAGACAATACTCCTCTCATTGAGCCCCCTATCCACATCAAATTTCCACCAGTCGGAGAACCATTACCTCAGGAATTCCTTGAAAACACCACTGCACCACTTGTCTTAGATTTACGCCCCCTCCAAGGGAAAATTCTGGTTTGGAAGACAGTCCCCCAAGCCATTACCCAAATCCATTTTTTCTACCCCCAACATGGAATCCAAGCATTCTAGGTAGTTTCTACTCTCACCCTTCCTAACATGGTGCTCACCATCCATGTATGGTATCTCCATCCACCCTATATGGTTCCTTCACCATCTCTCCCTCCTCAAACAGAGGGATTATCGATGAAGATCGCAGTACAAGATCCTTCCACACCACCCTCACCCCCAACTAGAGGCACCACCACTACCACTAGGGGCAGAAGAAGGAAGAACGAGCCCATGGCTCTGCTCCCTGCCCGAGCTCAACCTTCTTTTGCACTGTGCAAAAGAGAAGGACACCCCACTAACAGATGTCCTACTCTTCTTGAGTTACGCAATCTTATCCATCTCCCCAAATCAACCCCATTGCTTACCACTCCACCTAATACTTCAACCGCTACTATGGATTCCTCAACCATGCATAAAAAAGGGTTACGAATTTTTTTTTGCTTGTGCCATATGCTCAGAATACGGCCATTGCACTCATCATTTCCCAACACTACCTCAATTCCACCAAACATTAGCCGCAGTACGCCACACATCCTTACCTGAGCCATCTCAGGCTCTCCCTATTATTGCTTACATTACTGACATTCATTATATTTATTTGTCAGTCTCCATGAGAATGAGATCCCATCCACAGTGTCATGACATTTGGTTTATATCAAGCAATCCATCGCACCCTGTACATAATATCCCTTCTACGTCATCATCCCCCGAGTGTTGGATTACTGAGAGGGGGGTGAATCAGTAATAGAGAAATAATTCTTTTTAACCACAAAATGCAAGTGTTATATCAATGTAGCATTATCATCCAATAGTTGTAGAGTAAATAAACAATGAAAAAATGAGCAATCATACACATACACAGTACACCAGTGTTTTTACGTGGAAACCCAAAGCGAGATAAAACCATGAAATTCTTTTTCTTATATGTCTTTAAGAATTGCATTCATTGGAAGCACCAATTTCCTTTTTTTTCCAGCCGCAACTGGAAGGAGGCTCCAAACCCTTAGTTTCTCAGGCTACAACTTGAAGGAAGCTCCAACTCCCTAATTCTCTTACTACAAATAGAAGGAGGCTACAACCCCCTAGTTTCTCAAGATACAACCTGAAGGAAGCTCCAACTCCCCAATTCTATGGCTACAACCAAAAGGAGGCTAAAACTCCCTATGTTCTCTAGCTACAACCGGAAGGTGGCTACAACCACCTATCCTTGCCCCGTCCAACCACCCTAATGTAGAAGTAGAATGATGGAACCACTATCACACTATCACCGTGAGATATAATGTTGTAAACCTGTACCAATCAATCTGTAATCAACCTGTAACAACCTGTACCAATAACCCATGCCAAAATGTACCATACATCAACTTTTACCTCAACCTGTACCATAAACAAATGCATCAACCATGCACCAAACCTGTACAAATAACATGTCATAATAACCTGTCCAAACAACCTGTAATCAACATGTACCATAAACAAGTGCATCAACTATGGACCAACCTGCACCTCAACTTGTATCATCAATGAGTGCATCAACCATGCACCAAATATGTACCAATCATGCATCAAATACACATAAATTATGACTCATCAAGATGTACCAACATCATCAACTATACACCTCATGTATGTGCCAAGTCATCAACTACTTGTCTCAACCATGTACCCAACATGTACCTCAACCAAAATCCCTCATAAATTTCATCATCCAAATCTGATTTGTAAATATGTAACATACCTAGTGTATATGATCACATACCTACAAACCTTCCTCAACAAGAGACTAGCATTTTCATCAAATTTTACTTTAGTATCACATGACAAGTTTTGGATTAGTCAACAACCCTAACTTGAAATAATCATAACTATGTACCTATAATGAATAAAGATCTGAAAATGGTACACAATGTTCTTTGGTTTCTTTTCTACAATTCCTCCAAATTTCACTACTTGGAACCTCTTAGAAAAGGATTTATAGAAAAAATGGCATACCTTGTTGAATTATGGCTTATTCTAGAGAGCGAACTTGTAGAGTGTGCCCCACATGGAATATTTGTTGCATGGATCTAAAAATGGTACACAAAATACTATAGATTGAACTCTAACCAATACATTTTTTCTTACTGAATTTGGATATGTTATGAATAAGTTATGACGTTTTTACCTGAAACACATGTTTTAGACTAGTTTCACGACTAGCCACAAACCCTATTTTACACGGACTGTAACTCCAAAAATTCAACGAACCACAAGCTAAAAATTTTAGCACAGCTACTTGGATATTTTTCCTCAATGGCCTCCCAATCTCATGGTTTGAATCATTCTATAAAAAAAGTTATTGTGAAAATGGTGAGATGACCTGTAAATAACATACCTTAGAAAGCATCATCAAAAGAATTTATCCTCCCTTGAATTTCGGCCTTCTTTACTTCACCTTCCCTCTGAAATTCGGCTTAGATATAATTTGGTTACCTCAATCACGTGTAGATATTCAATATTCTCAAGTGTGATAAAAAATGAGAGACCCTTTCCTCTTATTTATACTTTCATGTAGCTTCCTCAAGGGGTTACCTTCTAACCATCTTAACATGCTCTCCTTATTTTAGGGCTAACCCACTTCTAACCACTTGTCCACTTAGTAATTTCTCCATTAACTTTATTATTTAAATAATTTATTTTGTATCCATTTTGACTTATAGTGCACTCATCACTTCACTTTATTATTTAAATTACC
>SNQJ01S0038871.1:141902-162247 GCA_010110895.2 Picea sitchensis | reverse complement strand
AATGCCAAGGCAAGGCAAGGAAAGGAAAGACAATGTAATGCAAGACAATGCAAGGATAAACATAGCAAGGCAAAGCATGACAAGGCAAGGTCTAGGTCATGGTCTAGATCTAGGTCTAGGTCTAGGTATAAGTTAAGGAAATGCAAGGAAAGGAAACAATAAGGCAAGGACAGACAAGGAAATGAAAGACAATTCAAGGCTAGACATGGAAAGGAAAGTGTTGGCATAGGGGAAAACCCAGGGTTCAACGCTTCAACAACACACCAACAAAACCCTAACTATCGACCTTTTCGGCAACACTTGCGAAGTAGATGAAGTCTCACCTGAGGTAGAGGAAGGGGGGTTTGTAGAAATCAAGTGTCTACAACCTAGCTGGGACACAGATCTGTGATCACAATACTTAACAGAGAACTTAGCAATTAACGTTCATTAGTCTTTGAACCTTATTCATATCGTAGATAAAAACCCTAATTATAGAACAATGCAGTATTCAACACGATCTAAGCATATCTAACCATTTAGAACATAGCATCAAATAGATCTAGCATTCATTCATGTTATTAAGCACTAAGCTACTACATCAGATGCATCTAGCATACATAAAGATTCAACACTAAGCATAAATCACATCAATAACATAAAGAAATCACAACACAGGATATACGTGGTTCATCCCCAGCATGGGGCTACGTCCACCAACTTTTTGTCTTCTTTATTATCTTCTTTCAATATTCTTACATGGACAAAGCCACAAAACCAAATCTGCATAGGACAGGAGATCTGTGCGCACTTCGCCAGATCCTCCTTCCCCGAGTTTGGCATGGAACAGAGCCTTCTTACAATCACTTGCACTTAACTCTACAAGTTCTCAACACATAGTATGAATGGATCCTTCACAACTAATCACACTTAGAAACCTTTACATATCTTGCACAAAGTCAACTTATATCTAATGCCTCTTACAATGCCTAGATACTTATTTATACATTTACAAATGGGGCCTAAGCATGGGTAAGCGCATGGGCCGACATCCCATACCTGTTACATAAGCCCTAAACCCAAAAATCCCATAAAAAGGGGGCAAGATCCCATGATCTCCACTTCGCCTAGGTGCTCTGTCTTTGACCCACCTGTCGAAGTCCCAAAAATGGTCAAACACGACCAAGGTTCTCCAAAAATTGGTTGAGGGAAAACATGCCCCCAACACTCACCTGTGACTTGTCCCGAGTCATTTTGATATGGGCAAATCTACTTCAAAGGCCTCGAGCCTGGATCGAGTTGCCTCAACTTGCAGCTTCACTAGGGCCTCCTGGTCGACGAACTCTTGAATGATTTTCTTGATGACAGGTCCTTCCAAGCGTTGTTCCATTGTGGTGACCACTTGTTCCAACTATGCACCTTGTCCCTCGATCTCCTCGAAAAGTGTACAGGCTTCGTCCTGTACCGACTGAAGTCTTAGGGTCATTTCCATGGCTTTAATCTGGATGACATGGACCTGTTGCTGAACTGCACACTGTTCTTGTGACCTTTTCATATTCTCGACTACTGACAGTAGCTTCAATTGTGCTTGTACTGTCGCTGCTTGTTGCTTTGCTTCTTGGAGTTTTGACTCCAATGTCCTTAGTTCTGGGTCCTCTGCAAGGCGCTCATAGGTCTACGCACTTCGATTGATAAGTTTCTTGCATTCTAAGGCCAATGCCTTGATTCTTCTGACTGCGCTCTGGGCAGTTTCTTCCCTCTGATCTCACACTTCCTGCAGAGTGTTCGACACTGCTTGCAATTCCAGTTATGCTACTCCTTCTTGGAGCTGCTGAATGGATTCAACGAGCTTCCCCACTTGGTTCTCAGATGTTTCTTCTTCCATATGTGCCAGGCCTGACACAAAGCAAAGTGATCTAGTGTCTTCTTCTTTAACTCCAATCTTCTTCATGAGTAGTTGTTCATTTTCCTTCTGGATCTGCGCTCTATCCACTGCAAACTTCACCTATAGTTCATCTTTCTCTTGCTTCGTAACCCGATGCTTCTCTAGGGATTCCTCATTTGCTTGCATCAATTCCTCTATGGCCTGCTCTTTTTATTCCCGGGCCCGACGAAGGTGAGTCTCTATTGCATCTTCTATTCTATGTATCTGGGCATGCTCATCTCCTACTTCTATGCCCTTATATGAAAACAACATCGTAGACACTGCGTGGCTCAAATAAAGATCCTACTGTACCCCTTTGAGCTCTGCCTCAATCCAATCATGCATTGTCTCCTGTTTGACTTCGCTTCGCTGCAAAATGTCCTCAGTAGTATCTGATACAGCTTTGATGATGAGGTCAATATCATCCACCGTAAGTTTAGTCTGTAAGTGGGGCTTATTGCTGCGTGACTTTTTCCATGTTGAGGGTTTCTTTGGAGAAACCTTTCTTTTCTTGGATGTCTCTGTCTCTGTAAGGGGATCTTTAGGTGGTGTTACTTCTCCCTGTTCCTTCTTGTCTTCTTCCCCTTCGTCCTCTTCTTTGTCTACTTCATCACCTCCTCCCCCTTTAGGTGAATCTGGTGTAGTCTCCTCTGATGCACTGTTCATTTACTGTACTTCTTCCTTCTTCTTCTTCTTGCTACTTCTTGGTCCATCATACTCTTCCCGGGTGACTACAAGACTTCAGACGGGGTCGGGGTTAGAGAGTTCTATTTGTTCGACTGGTACAAGGAATTCTGCAGGCCATTCCTTGGTTATTTCCTCCATGTCTTCCTCGATGAGTTTGTAATAGGATTTGAACTCTTCCTTGTGTTTGTCTCCATGCACAGTGATGTAAATGAAGTGCCTATCTACGTAGAACTTCGCTATTGCCCTGAAACTATGAAGTGTATTCATAGTCATTTGAGGGAAGGATTCAATGGACCTCTTCAGCTGCAAGTAGTAGGTGTGGAACACCGCATTGGATTTCCATTGCTTCACCATATCGATTGAATACCAGAGGGTAGTGAACCTCACAACCAATGGTTCAGACGACTCAACTTCAGGGAAGGTTTCTCCCTCCGGCATCTCCCAAGCGATGAAGGAAACGAGAATCTGCAACCAGCTAAAGTGAAACTCGTAGCCCTGGTCTTGCACTTCCCAAAAATATTGCTCCAATTGGTTGACGAGGTAGCTCGCCCAGTTCATATGCATCCCTTCGACGCACTTTCCTGCAAGGTCGACGATGAAACCCGTGACCTAAATTGGTCTTTTCTTCCTAACGAGCTTACCAACGATCAACTAGAAAGCTAGGCACATTGCACCATTTTGGATGGAGGCTACCTTGTAGCCCCACTTTCCTTTCTCCACATCATCACAGGTGTCCTTTATTCACTATGCCAGGGCATGATCTGCATCTTTCCCTGGGTAAAAATATTGAGGGTCCAATCCTTTCATGCTCAATCCATTGATTCGGTGGATCAATGTTGGATCTACAGTGATGCGCCTGTCCAACCACAGGTAACCGCCATGGTAGCATGACAGGAGGATTTTAACGCATGCGTTAACCTATTGATGTCTACCGAAGTGTGGTATCTTCATCACATTAAGGATTGTTGATCTTGCGATGTCCATGGTCCACGACTGGGGGATTATCTTCTACTTCTTCCCCATTATCTTTGACAAGTACTTAAGTGGTGTGAGCATTCCATAATTCTTGTGGTCTCCCAAGTTGAAATCACTGATCTTTAGCGTCATAATCTGTCCCAACTCTGGTCCAACTATGCATATCCCCTTCAGGAGGTACATAGTGATCAGTGTATAGTTGAAGTCCCTCGGGACGTTATCACGACTAATCGCGCCAGCTAGAGGTGGGATATAGTCGGGCAGGACCGACAGAATGAGCTTTTTGTTTGCCAAGTCGTCACGATGCTTGCTCCGTTTCTTTTTCACAGTTTGGGATGTACCATATTGACGTGCAGTCGATGGGGAGGCTTGAAATCCTCTCATTGATGAGGCCTGTGCTCTTGCGGACATGACCTTCTCTACCACGAGGTCAATCAAAATATCTTTGACAGATTTCTCTACTGCGCTAAGGTCACCCGAAATGCACGATCGTTATCAAATATCTTGGATAGGTGGACAGATGCTCAAGGTAAGAAGAACGGGTGGCAAGGTCTCAATAAGCACTACACGAAAGCAATTAGTTCTCTGTGGGCTTAGATAATCACGATTTGCAAAAGTGTCCCTAGTAAGACATTCGATGGGTTAAATAGATAATTTCATAACAGAATCCTCCAATGGGAGGAATGCCTCAAGCAATATAATTCCATCCATTATGGCGTGGTCCCAACAGTCCAACGATGAGATTTCCGCCAATAATTGCATTTCTAGCCGTTCTGGATCATCGTTCTAACGGTCAGGATGCCTCCAACGGTCATATCGCTTTGTTGTGGCAAAGTGCTAGTCTGCGCTATTATGCTATTCCAACGAGGTTTAAGTTCTGCAAGCCTTCCTTCTGCGAAGTCCTCTTTGGAACCTCCTGCAATTTTTCTAGCTTTTCTTTCTTCTTACTGAGCTTTCTTTCTTTCTTTCTTTCCGTTGATCTGCGTCTCTAGATTCATCTTTCCATTCTTGTTCTTATCTTATCTTAGCATAGTAACTTCACACTGTTGGGGGTATTTCATAGGGTTCGAGAGTAATAATTCTTCTCTTACTGTTTTTGGAGTAGGTGCTCTTCTCTTCTGCATGGATAAGTTCTTTAAGACTTCTTGCATTCTTTCAACTTTGAAAACTAGGTCTCTGGCCCTCAGTTGCTTCGACTTGTCCTCCAGTTCCTCTATTAAGTGCACTATTATCCTAGCCATGAAATCCCTTAATTCTTTCTTTTACTATTCTATAGCTTCCTATTCTTCTTTCCTTCGGATCTAATCTCTCTCAATCCAAGTCCTGCCTAACAAAAGTGCAAAAGGAGCGTTGTTCTCAACAAACTTAATGACCTCAAATTTTTCTTCTGTTGATGTTCCATGAGCAATCATAGGTACATGAGTAAGTCTTCCACATAGGGTTATCATCTTTCCTTTAAACATTCCTATTCCTCCCAATGAAGGAATCATAACAAGCTTTCCCAAAATTTCCCAAGTGCTTTTTGGCATAATGTTCATCTGTGTTTCTGCATCCAATACATAGTCTATGTCGAAGTCTCCTATTCTTGTCTCTATGAACTTCTTTTCTTTTAAGATCTATGCTAAACTGATGCCTCTGTGATGATTCAATGTTTCTTTCATCTGCAATAATATATCCTCTATTTTTTTCTGGTTCTCTAGTATATTCTTAGTCTCTTGACCTTCCTCATGGTTTTCTTGTTTCATGTTCATCTTCTAAACTTTAGAAATCATTCTAGGGAAATCTAAAACTTCATGTCCAATAGATTTAAAACAAAGGTAAATAGGACCTCTACCAGGGCATTCCTTAGCAAGATGTCCTGGTCTTCTGCAACTATAACAAAGAGTCAATCCTCTCTTTCTCTTAAATGATCCCCAACATTTCCTATACTATGCTCTGGGATCACAGTGATGGACCTGTAAAAAAATATTTCTAGGATCCTGCATCCACTTGTTAGTCCAAAAATTCTTTCTATGCATATGAATAACATATTTTTCACTATTTCTATCAAGTCTATTCATATCACATCTTCTTTCTTCTATCCGTGCCCTAATTTTTAGACTAGGATGAAATCTATCAAACATACCTATATCCATTCTTTCGAGACAACTATTTCCACTTATCTTACCTTTATCAGAGCACAAATCCTTAAGATCTTACCTCTTTTCTTCAGATCAAACTTCTCTTCTTAGCACAGAGCTTCACAAGTCAAGTAGAGTACTGTGCACTACATCAACAGATCTACGCACCGAGCTTTCTCTTTTCCTCAGTTCCAAACAATCACAGTTTAAGGTCCCGAGAATAGAACCATTTGTTGTCACAGGGGTAGAACTAGGTTTCAACGCTTCAACAATGCACCAAAAAAATCCTAACTACCGACCCTTTCAGCAACACCTGCGAAGCAAATGAAGTCTCACCTGAGGTAGAGGCAGGGGGGGTTGTAGGACTTAAGTGTCTGCAACCTAGCTGGGAAAAAGATCTATTATCACAATACTTAACAAAACACTTAGCAATTAACGTTCATTAGTCTTTGAACCTTATTCACATTGCAGATAAAAACTCTAATTATAGAACAACGCAATATTCAACACGATCTAAGCATATCTAACCATTTATCACATAGCATCAAACAAATCTAGCATTCATTCATGTTATTAAGCACTAATATACTACATTGGATGCATCTAACATACATAAAGATTCAACACTAAGCATAAATCACATCAATAAGAAAAAACAATGACAACACAGGATATACGTGGTTCACCCCCAATGTGGGGCTATGTCCACCAACTCTTCGTCTGCTTTATTATCTTCTTTGAATCGTCTAACATGCACAGAGCCACAAAACCAACTTTGCATAGGACATGAGATCTGTGCGCACTTCTCCAGATCCTCCTTCCCCTATTTTGGCATGGCATAGAGCCTTCTTACAATCACTTTCACTTAACTCTGCAAGTTCTCAACACATAATATGCACGGAGCCTTCACAACTAATCGCACTTAGCAACCTTTACATATATTGCACAAAGCCAACTTAGATGTGATGCCTCTTACAATGCCTAACTACTTATTTATACATTTATAGATGGGGCCTAAGCATGGGTAAAACCATGGGCCGACATCCCATACATGTTACATAATCCCTGAACTCAAAAAGCCCGCAAAAAGGGGGTGAGATCCCGCGATCTTTGCTTCGCCTGGGCGCTCTGTCTTCGACCCACCTGTCGAAGTCCCAAAAATGGTCAAACACGACCAAGGTTCTCCAAAACTTGGTCGAGGGCCAACATGCCCCCAAAACTTTAGGATCTTACCTTTATCAGAGCACAAAGATTTAATATCTTACCTCTTTTCTTCAGATCAGACTTCTCTTCTTAGCATAGAGCTTCACAAGTCAAGTAGAGTACTGCGCACTACAACAATAGATCTACGCACAAATATTTATCTTTTCCTCAGTTCCCAGTAATCACAGTTTCAAGTCCCAACAATGGAACCATTTGTTGGAACAGGGGCATACTTGGGGTTCAAGGCTTCAACATGGCACCAACAAAACCCTAACTACTGGCCCTTTAGGAAACACCTACGAAGCAAATGAAGTCTCACCTGAGGTAGAGGCAGGGGGGTTGTAGGACTCAAGTGTTTACAACCTAGCCGGGACACAGATCTATGATCACAATACTTAATAGAACACTTAGCAATTAATGTTCATTAGTATTTGACCCTTATTCACATCGCAGATAAAAACCCTAATTACAGAACAACGTAGTATTCAACATGATCTAAGCATATCTAACCATTTAGCACATAACATCAAACCAATCTAGCATTCATTCATGTTATTAAGAACTAAGCTACTACATCATATGCATCTAAAATACATAAAGATTCAGAACTAAGAATAAATCACATTAACAACACAAAGCAATCACAGCACGTGGTTCACCCCCAGCGTGGGGCTATGTCCACCAACTCTTCGTCTTCTTTATTATCTTTTTTCAATCTTATTGCATGCACAAAGCCACAAAACCAACTCCACATAGGACATGATATTTGTTCGCACTTTGCCAGATCATCCTTCCCCGAGTTTGGCATGGCACAGAGCCTTCTTACAATCACTTGCACTTAACTCTACAAGTTCTCAACACATAGTATGCATAGAGCCTTCACAACTAATTACACTTAGCAACCTTTACATATCTTGCACAAAGTCAACTTAGATATGATGCCTCTTACAATGCCTAGATACTTATTTATTCATTTACAAATGGGGCCTAAGCATGGGTAAACCCATGGGTTGACATCCCATACCCGTTACATAAGCCCTGAACCCAAAAAGCCCACAAAAAGGGGGCGAGATCCCGCAATATCCACTTCGCCTGGGCACTCCGTCTTCGACCCGCCTGTCGAAGTCCCAAAAATGGTCAAACACCACCAAGGTTCTCCAAAAATTGGCCGAGGGCCAACCGAAAGGCATGGAAAGACAAGTTCTACGTCTAGGTATTGGTATAGGTCCAGGTCATGGGCTAGGTATAGGTCTAGGTCTAGGTCTAAGTCAAGGAAAGGAAAGTCAAGGCAAGCAAAGTCAATGTCAAGTCAAGGAAATTAAATGCAATGCAAGGAAATACAAGGCTAGACATGGAAATGCAAGGCATGGAAAGGCATGGAATTACCTAAACCTATACCTAGACCATGAACTAGACCTAGAAATATATCTAGACCATGACCTATACCTAGACCTACACCATGACCATGAACTAGACCTAGACCATAACCTAGGCCTATACCTAGACCTATACCTAGACATGGCAAGGATAAAAATGGAAAGGAAAGGATATACATGGCAAGGGAATGAAATGTCAAGGAAATGACAAGGCAATAGAAAGGCAAGGCAAGGCAAGGCAATGCCAAGGAAAGGAAAGGCAATGAAATGCAAGGAAAAGAAAGGCTAGACATAGCAAGCCAAGGTAATCCAAGGCATGGAAAGGAAATGAAAGGCAAGGAAAGACAAGTCATGGAAAGGAAATGAAATACAAGGAAAGGAAAGGAAAGGAAAGGTGTGCAGGAGCATCTTTCTCTCCTCAAACTCTTCAAAGTTAAAAAGACCATAAGGTCTTGATATTTTCCCATGAGGGGGTGGATTGTGAAATCATTGTAAAACTATGTAAATATGCATACTTTAAAAGCATAGGATTAGAAGGTTCTAGAAGTAAAATGAAGTGTCAAGTGGGTGATGACTCATTGTAACAAATATTTAATTAGTGGCATCATTTGAAGTGGACTGAAAATATTTAGGAGTGAGTCATTAAGAAGATGGAATCAAATTTCTATCTTTAGAAATAGTTACAAGAATTGTAGGAGTTAGTTAAAGCTCAATATTGAGCATATGAATGTAATGTAAGCCTAAGTGAATTTAGAAGAGGGATAGAGGTGTCCAACAAAAGGTGAATTAGGCCATAATAGATTTGGTCATGGTTTTGTTAAATTATGTACAATTGCAGTTAATAAAAAAAAGGCTGGTTTGCCACCATACTGTGTGTATATAAATCTGTGTGTTAAGTATTGGATGGGGAGAGAATACTCTTGTTTAAGAGTTAAATGATTGAACTATGGTATTAAAACTCTATTTTCGAGTTCAGGAAATCTCTGTTCATGATGGTCAACCTTGTCATTAAAAATATAGTGTTTTGTTAATCCTGTAACAAAAAAATATGAAGGTGTATACATTGCGAGATATCTACTTCCAGGCTTAGGTAAATATTGTGTTGTAGGTCGAGGAGGAAGAATAGCGATAGAAATGGGAAGAATGATACACAGATATCGTTGGATCAAAATCTAAGTTTGCAAGGACCGTCGATTGGATGAGTCAAAATCCCCGACAGAGTTGAAAACCAAAAGTTTGGCGAGGTCAAAGGAGAAAAGTTACATCCAGAACCGTCGATCATCATGGGAGGTTAGATCTACGATGCACACATGTGTTTCGGGGATGAATATGTGAGGATATTAACTGGAGCAACCGTAGCCAAAAAGTTTTATTCATTTGAGTTTTGAATTCCGATCTCAGATCGGATGGTTGGTATCATTTCGGTGATTGGAAATAAGTATGGTGGAACCCTAGCCCTGACGGAGCCGAAATAATCCAGATCATCGATTGTAGATATAAGGTAGTGTTATAACTGTTGGATCAATATTGGTTATTATTTTAATATGGTGTTAGCCCTCGATTTTGGTGTGGGGTCATATGCGTGAAAGAACTAAGAGGTAGTGCTTCAGTTTTGTGTTTTAAATTATAAAACAGGATCATAACCTTTGGTTTCTTTGGAAGGAGAATTAGCCCGAGATCTAATTCTATATATGGATGATATATTTAATGGGTTTTGAGTCTTGGCATTATAACCATGGAGTTTGTGAAGGATTAAAATGAGTTATTGAGAACAAATTTGAAAGTTTATATAGTTTAAGAATTTAAGAAAAGGATACTTGGTGATCCTTTTGATCGGAGAAAGAAATTGGTCCTTTTGAACCTATAAATTCAGAACACATAATCCTTTTAATTTTTTTAAAACTGGGTTTGGGACAATTTATGAATTTGACAGAGATGATGAAGGGTTATAGTCTCTTTAGGGAGGCTTAAGTGTAGCCTTTAATGTTTTAAGGCTGTTATTTTTGGGTATTGTACCTGGTGGGTACATCAAAAGGCAAGGCATGGCATGGAAAAGAAAGGAATGGCATGACAAGGCAAGGCAATGCAAGGCAAGGAAAGGGTAGACATGGCAAGGCAAGGCATGAAAAGGAAATGCAAGGAAAGGAAATGGAAAGGCAAGGAAAGACTAGGAAAGACTAGGAAATGCAATGCCATATTTTTCTATAGTGTATATCAACGTGATATTAGGGTTATAAAAGTAAAAGAATATGGGATAAGTTTATCCAAATTCACATCTACTAGAATAATTTTTTTTCAAAATAAGATAAAATTTATGAATGCACCAATTTTTTATGATTGATTTTGATGTAATTTTGGAAGAAATCGTGGTTCTCCTCATGGTTCCACCATGCCTCAAGGAGTTATGGGCATCTTCAAATTGACCCAAATCTTAGAAAACTCTAAACACATCAAGGTGATCAAAACGATGATTTTTTGTTTTGTCAAATTTCAACGTTGGTGGTTGGAGATGATGCTCTCCAATCTCTTAAATGAAAAATCGTATATACCTTTGAATCTTAGAGATATTCAATGACACACATCACTTCAGTTTTCTTGCTGCACCTAAGTGATGCTTAGATAGCTCTCTACTTTACCATATAATTTAAATCAACATCCTTGTCATGATATAAATCCCATCATGCTACACATAAATATAAAGCCCAATGTTAAACATTCTACAATTAAGCATCAACATTAACAAAAAATACAGTCATGAATCATAAGATCTAATTCATTGGAATACATAGCACCATATAAACCAAATACGAGAGCACTACTTTATGACATATGTATGTCCCTTCAAATCATAAAAGTCTAAAGTTTACAATTTACACCTCAATCTCAGCCTCCAATTATATATTGTTTTAAAATGTTAACTTAATGTGATTGAAACATATCAAGTACCACTAATCAAGGCATTATTACCAAGAATGGATATCAACTACAACATAATATCCTTCCATTTATTGAACATAATTTCCACTAATGTGCTGAAAAAACCACATTTTTTTGTTAGAATCCATAAAGCATTTGAATCCTCTGAAGTTGAAACTTGAGCAGAAAATTACCATAGGACTTGATGCATAATTTACACAAATAGATAAAGGGCCACATTTCTAAGTTACTACTAAAATAACTCAGGATTTCCAAAGATATCCAATGTGGTCCTAGATGCAAATATAACATTATTTTATGGTTTAGTTCATGATGCCTACAATTACTATGTGGTCCTAGAATCCCAATGGTAATCTATCCTATATAATCACTACCACCCTATGAACATGAGACTCAAATAATAACTATCCCAATTACTATTTTAAGATTGTTGCTATGAAACTGAGAATGGAACTCGAAACCTACACCTAACTAATTATTCACTTTTCCATTAGACCACATGCCCAAGATTTGAGTCATGAAGTAGGCTTGAGTGCAACTAGGAAATAATTATTTCATATTAAGGCCATATACATGTGACATAAGTCTTAAAATTTTGTTGGTACAAGGTCATAAAGGACTTCCTTAGGAAGAAATGATGTCAAATCTATACATATGCCTAGCTCTCAAAATAATAGTAGTTGAAGAGAAAATATCAAAATCTATGATCAAATGGCAAGTTGTCAAGGTAGCTTGACCCGAAACTCGATATATTTATATATTAAGGTTATAAATGAAGTGATCTCACCTATCACTATGTATTGTTCTGGTATCCCTAGTAATATTTGGAAATCCCAATCAACACCACATTATTGCTATTAACTATTAGTCTTAATGAATATATCACATGTAAAGAGCCTTTTAATAAAAAGTTAAACAATATATTGAAAACTAAGGATAATATGTTTATATGTAATGCTATGAACAAACCTCATTCCACATTTATTTGAGAAGAAATTTCACTTTTGATTAAGATGGTATACATCTTTCTTTGCAGTTAGTACTTTTTACATAAATGCTCCAATCCCAAAATCAGGGAGGATGGACTTGATTACAAAACATATAAAATGGATTTAACTATGGAAATTAGATGCTAAATTTTCAATGTTGGTCTAATAATCATACAAATAGGCAAGTGAGCCTCATTTAAGAAAATCCAAGAGGTTTTATCCATCAATTATTATCCAAAATCAAAAGAAAATTTTCTATTTACAAAAAATGCATTTTGTACATCTATGGAAAACAATAAAGCTATGTATTTGGCAAGACCTAGACCTAGACCTAGACCTAAACCATGACCTAGACCTAGACCTATACCTAGACCATGAACTGGACCTAGAACTATACCTAGACCTAGTCCATGATCTAGACCTAGACCTAGACCTAGACCTAGACCTAGACCTTGCTTAGATCTAGACCTAGACTTAGACATCGAAAGGAAATAAATGTCAGGGAAATAATATACATGGAAAGGAATTGGAAAGGAAAGGCAAGAAAATGGAAATATAAGGAAAGACATGACAATGCTAGGAAAAACAAGGCTAGACATGAAAAGACAAGGCATGACAATGCAAGGCATGGTAAGGCATATCAAGGAAAGGAAAGACAATGTAAGGCATGGAAAGGCATGTTAAGGCAAGGAAAGGCATGTAAAGGAAAGGAATGGCATGGAAATTCAATACAAGGAAATGCAATGCAAGGAAAGGGAAGGCTATACATGTAAAGGAAAGGCATGGAAAGGCAAGGCCTAGGCCTAGGTATATGTATAGGTCTACGTATGGCAAGGAAAAGAAAGGCATGGAAATTCAAGGCATGACATGGAAATTCAAGTCAAGGCAAGGCAAGGCAATGCAATGAAAGGGTAGACATGGAAAATCAAGGTAAGGAAAGGCATGGAAAGGAAAGGAATTCCAAGGAAAGATGTGGGAAGGTGAGGTCTAGGTCTAGGTCTAGGTCTAGGTCATGGTCATGGTTTAGGTCTAGGTCTAGGTCTAGGTCATGGTCATGGTTTAGGTCTAGGTCTAGGTCTAGGTCATGGTATAGGTCATGGTATATGTCTAAGTCAAGGAAATGCAAGGAAAGGAAACAACAAGGAAAGGAAAGGCAATACATTGGAAGGAAAACCAAGGTTAGACATGGCAAGGAAAGGCATGATAAGCCAAGGTCTAGGTATGGCAAGGCAAGGAAAAGCATGGAAAGGAAAGGCATGAAAAGGAAATGAATGACAAGGAAAGGAAATGCAAGGTAAGACAATGTAAGGTAAAACAATGATAGACATGGAAAGGCAATGCATGGAATGGCATGACAAGGAAAGTCAAGCCAACGCAATGCGAGGAAAATAAAGGCTATACGTGCCAAGTAAAGGTCTAGGTCTAGGTCTAGGTCATGGTCTAGGTATAAGTCTAGGTCATGGTCTAAGTCTAGTTCATGGTATAAGTCTAGGTCATGGTCTAGGTATATGTCAAGGCAAGGTAAGGAAAATAAAAGTAATGCAAGGAAAGTAAATGAAAGGAAATGCAAGGAAAGGCAATAGAAGTCAAGGAAATGGAAGACAATACATGGAAATGAAGGGAAATGTAGGGAAATATAGGGAAAGGAAAGGCAAGGAAATGCAAGGAAAGGCAATTCAATGCAAGTCATGGCAAGGCAAGGCATGACAAGGAAAATGTCTAGGTCTAGGTCTAGGTCATGGTATAGGTCTATGTTTAGGTCTAAGTTGTGGTCTAAGTTATGGTCATGTTCTAAGTATTTTGATTTTACAACAACATATTTTTTCTATTTTGAGATACTGATGAGCAAGTTTTGTACATTATACTTCACGTGATGGAATACTAATTTTTAAAGGTTGTTGGAAAATAAAATTCTAAACCTAAATTTTTATTTTGTCACTCATAATTCACATATACATGTTCACAATGTGGATCATTAAGTACTTATGTGATGAAATCATAACTTTGCATTCTTTTACTCATATTCATGATTCATTTCATAAACATAATGGGCTTATGACGATTCTAGTTGGAAGGAAAAAATCTAAGTTCATTTGAGGACATTTAATGACAAATGGATGTTGTTTTAATTTTAATTTCACATTTTACATCATTGAAAATACAAGACATGGAAAGACAAGGAAAGGCAAGGAAAGACAAGGCAAGACATGGCAAGGAAGGCAATGCAAGGAAAGGCAAGACAAGGTAATGCAAGGCTATACATGGAAAGGAAAGACATGGCAAGGCAAGTCTAGACATGGAAAGAAAAGCAAAGGAAAGACTAGACATATCAAGGTAAGGCATGGAGATACATGGAAAGGAAAGGCATGGAAAAGAAAGGAATGAAAGGACATGGAAATACCTAGACCTAGACATGGTAAGGAAATACAAGTCAAGGCATGGAAATACCTAGACCTAGACATGACAAGGAAAGAGATGGAAAATAAAGACATGGAAAGGAACAATACAATGAAATGAAAGGGATGGAAAAACATGGAAAGGAAAGGAAAGAAACTAAAATTCAAGGAATGGAAAGGAAATACAAGGCAAGACATGGAAATACAAGGCATGACAAGACAAGACAATACAAGGCAAGAAAAGACAAGGCATGGAAAGACAAGGAAAGCTAAGGAAAGGTAAGGAAAGGCATGGAAATACATGGAAATACAAGGCATGACAAGGAAATACATGGAAAGGAAAGGCATGGAAAGACATGGAATGGAAAGACATGGAAGGCAAGGAAAGGAAAGGAAAGGAAATACAAGGCAAGGCAAGGAAAGACAAGTCTAGGCATGGCAAGACATGGAAAGGAAAGACATGAGAAGGAATGGCAAGTCAAGGAAAGACATGGAAAGGAAAGACATGGCAAGGAAATGAAAGAAAAGGAAAGAGAAGGAAATGTAAGTAAAATAAAGGAAATACAATGAAAGGCAAGGCAAGACATGGAAAGACAAGACGAGGAAAGGAAATAAAAGGCAAGGGAAGGAAATGCAAGGAGAGGGAAGACATGGCAATACAAGGCAAGGAAAGGAAAGTCAAGACATGGAAATGAAAAGAATGAAATGGAAAGGAAAGGCATGATGAGGAAATACAAGGCAAGGCACATGACAAGGAAAGGCAAGGAATGACAATGAAAGGAAAGGAAAAACAAGGATATACATGGAACGGAAAGTCAAGGAAAGTCAAGGAAAGGCAAGGCAAGACGTGGAAAGGTAAGACAAGGAAAGAAAAGGAAAGAAAAGGAAAGGAAAAGAAAGACAAGGAAAGACATGGAAAGGAAAGGCATGACATGGAAAGTCAAGGCATGACAAGGAAAGACAAGGAAAGGCACAAGACAAGACAAGACAAGGCACAAGACAAGGCAAGACAAGACATGGAAAGAAAATGAAAGACAAGGCAAGGGTAGACATGGTAAGGAAAGTCAAGGCTAGCCAAGGAAAGACAAGGAAAGGATACAATGTCCCTAATCCAAACCCCTTTGTAATTGTACATATAGGCCAGTGAGATGTTGTTACCAATTGTAAATGTAAATGTACATATAGGCTAGTGAGACATTGACACCAACTTTAGGTTTTGCATGCACCTGAGTAGTGCATGGGAATTGTTATCAAAGACATAGTGCACCCATTTCATAGTGATGGGCACACTTGAGTAACTGCATGGGGATTGCCTAGAAGTGTGCATCTAATTGAGTTATATATATATATATTTGAGGCCGAAGAGCCTGTGTGGTTATGAGGATGGTGATTTGGGACGCAAATAGGCCAATGCGCCTATCCTTGTAAAGTGTAATCATACTCAAGTTATGAATATTATCACATCACTATGCACATACATATCAGAAGAAAAAAGATAGGGTGATAACTCCACCGAAAAAGGTAAAAGGGGGGAAGGACTTAAGTCCTAGGGATATTTTATTAATATTTTAGGAAAAGTATGAGTTATGGATATTTATTTATCCTAAGTTCTTGGGGATGGGAACGAGTCAAAAAGTGGCTAAAGATACTTCTGAAAGTGACAAGTGTCAATTTGAAGGCATGTGATATATATTTTTGGCCTTAGTGTATTTCAGCAGGATAACTCATTTTTGGGGAATTCATTCATTCTTGTGTGCAAAAGGGGTAGGGCCATTAGAGAAAGGCCGAATATTACCTTATCTACAAAGAAGAGCTTGTAAGGGGTTTATGTATTGTAACCAATTTTTTGTTGTTGAAGAGGTGGGTTGTTAGGCCCGTGAGCATTCTCTCTAGGTGAGATATTTACTTTTGAAGAGGAAGGTTGTCAGCCCCGTGAGAATTATCTCTAGGTGATAGTTTTGATGCTAATTGTTTCCTGGTGCGCTAGGTATTATTTGTAGGGATCTGAGACTTCCTGTTTGGTCTATTGTTGGAACCCTATAAGGGAAGTGGGGAAGTCGAGGGATTGTTGAGAAGAGAAGGGGCACACTTCCTTGGGTGTAACATATATGTGGGGAATGAAATACTGTAGACTAGTTGAAGTAGCGGGCACCTTGGAATGAATAATTATGTTGATTATCATACCTTAGCTTGGCATTGGGAACCCTTTTTCCCTGGTAGATCTAAGACCCAGCTCGGGGGTGACCTATTGATGAAAGTATAAGGGAAAAAAAGTATATGGTTGGGAGGAATGTATGATTTCTACGTACAATTGGTGACTTTTCATAAACGATAAGTGTCCTTATGTGCTTGTCTCATTTATTGTGTGCTTAATTATCTATGTTTAATATGGGTTAAATTATTGTATGTTGTTGGATATAAGTAATTGTTGTTATTCTGTATAATGCTGCTTGTACTTGTAAGTGTGGTGCAGATAGACAATATTTGTAGTTTTGCATGGGTATGACAGTTTTTGTTAGTTTTCCTGTAAGTTAACCTTGTGATATTGGTTATGAGTCTTCAAGATGAGGTTAGAATGTCCGTGCACGTAGAGAATACTCTGTGTGCACCAAAGGCTGGATTTACTTGGACACACATGGAAGTAGTCTACACACAAAAGGAGAACAAAATTGGTGTGTGACACCAGAAAGGTTTCACGAATAGTAGTGATCTCATGTTCAATATGGATTACGCACTCAGTAGTGTTGTGTGCTCAGTATGATTGTGCACACATTTTTTTTGAGTTACTGCCACTGTTATAAGTTGGGTCATAAGAGGTGGTGTGACTCAACTTGGGGTTGAGAGCATTACTTCAAGTATTATTGCGCAAACTAATGTTATATAATATAATCCATGCAATGGATTTTGGTGTAGTGTTGCTTCGTAGTAAGTTGGCTAATGTTATAGTATGGTATCCGAAGCAGTTTGATAGGTAACGAGAATATTACATTGTGGTATCAGAGTGACATAAGTTGCGATTGTGTGGCATGGCCTAACCTGGGTGGCTGGGGACATTACATATTGGTACCAGAGCGACACAAGTTGAGATTGTGTGGCAAGGCTAGGGATGTCACAGATTTGTATTAGAGCAACCAAATTTGAGATTGTGTGGAGTGGCCCATACTGGGTGGATGGGGACATTATAGATTGGTATTAGAAAGACAAAAGTTGAGATTGTGTGGCGTGACCTAGCCTTGGTGGCTAGGGATGTTACAGATTGGTATTAAAGCTACAATTTCAACATTGATCCTAAATGGGCCGAGCTACGGTTTCAACACTAAGCCTGCATGAGATGAGCTATGATTTCAACACTGAGCCTGCATGGACCAATTTTCTATTTTAAGGAAAAAATATATGGGTAAGTGAATGGATTTGGAATTATAACATGGCCATGGTGCACATAAAATAAGAATGAGTAAGTGTGCGCACTAAAGTTTGGACATTGCAGGATGCGACACTGGAACTGCACAATAATCAATAGTGCATGGGTGTGCGCACTATTGTAATAGGAATTTACTTTGCCAAAAAATTTCAACTTCTCATTTCATTTTTCTCAAATTTTCCAAGTTTTCCATCACCTTCGGTCCAATAAATCTCACATTTACCCTTCATTTTTATAGTATAAATTTGTTTCCCCTATCCTTTTGTTCATTTGACCGTAATCATGAGGTTAACCTCACATTAATATGATGAATCCTTGTCTCTTCTATAAGGTCTTTTTAATTCATCATTATCCTTCAATTGTTGCCAAAACAAAAAATACCCAGTTATTATCTTACATACAAATGTTTCCATTATTCTAAACCAAGTCAAAATACTCAACATAATTATCATTTTTTTAATGGGTCTTTAATTAAAGGCCTAATTTTTAAATTAATGGTTATTATCTAAATTTTATATCAAAGGTATAAATTGGTATTATTTATATCCCTTTATATGTTGCTCATTCTTATTTTCCCTTGGTTAACATGCTTAAAGAATGAGTGCTAAAATGGAAAAGTAGATCTAACGACTGTAATCAATTGCACCCCCCTGACCTATGGTTGATGGTTAATGAAAGAAGGGGAGGACACAAAACTCAACTGTGGTTTTGGAAAATAATATGTGGTATCTCGTGAGGAATTGCGACCCCCCTCACTATGGTTTACTAAATCATACAACCACCCCCTGCAATGTACAGGATGCTGACGCGTGGCAGGTCTCTAGGAAGTGAATTTTAGGTGCAGTTTCTGGGAAAAATGAGTGGATTTTTGAAAATCCACGATATAGGTTTTTGCAGGATGGCTTGTATTGGATGACACACATACAAAATTAAAAAAATCTCAATGGTTTGAGATATTTTGTTGTTTTTCTAAAGGTGAATTTTCTAGATTTTGTGAATGGTGGGATTGGTAAAATGTCCAATGCCCAAAACCAATTCACATTAAATGAAATGGTGATTCTGTCATATATTTAGAGGCTAGTTCAACATATAGGAGAAAAGGCATGAATGGTTCTTGTAGTAGCTTCCTTTGATGAAAAATTGTAACATCCCAGTTCTAACCCTTATAAACTATAATGTATTATGTAAATATGACATAGGCTAGTGATCCAGTAAGTTGAAAAGGGGTCAGAGTGCTTAGGAAATGTAACACTTCCTATACATTAATACAATACACTGCTAGCTACAAGACTGACAAGGACAAAAGAGATAGGGGGCTATGATTCCATGAGAGAGGGGGCTCGAGGGGCTAAGTCTTGTTATTATTATTTTATTTACCCATAATTGATTTTATGGAGAAGAGGGGGTTACATGAGATTCTTGGTAGGGAGGCCATGTGGATCTTGTCTTCATGTAATTATTTAAACATCCCTCGGGGGCTGTTTTGGGGTCATTCTTCCCTTGGTTCATCCTCTTCTCGGTGGTTCACTTTTTATTCTTCCTCTTCACTCACTATTTCGATTTCGTGTGCTCTTGGGTTGAGCATGGAAACGAATGGCAGGAAGAGGAGAGCCATCGTTGAATGGTTGTAATGATTTATTGATCATTCCAGGAGGGAATGGATGCCTATGTGCATGAACTTGATGGTAGTTTGGATGGAACTGTCCACAACTGAGAGTCCTTGGAATTTCCAGTAGGGAGATTTCCTGACTAGTAGCACTGGAGCCCTGGAGAGAAATGGAACAACCTCAGGGACCGCATTGCAGAGAAAGGTGTCCATTTCTTGGGGTTGTGCAGGATGAGGGGGAAATAGAGCTGGAAATTAGGATTGTTGTGAGGTTGGGAAACCTAAGAACTACTTAGCCAACTACTGTGTATTTATACTTGGCCTAGGACCTGTCCTTGTGCATTCATTTCCCTGGCTCGGGGGTGACCTGCTGTTGAGAGTAAATGAACATCAACGTCTATGGTTGGGAGGAACGTCCTTGGTTTGCAGCCAACTGGTGAATGTTTACTTGAAAAGATAAGTGCTCTCTTTGTTATCTGTTTAATGTATTCCACTGTGTATTTAATTATCTCTGAGATATGTATTCTAATGTGCCTATCTACTGGTTATTTTTTGTGCATGGCACATTGTTTTTCTCTTTTATGCTGTGGCCTAGATCTTGTCTTATGGATGTGGTGTGCATGCTGTTGGATTACTGAGAGGGAGGGTGAATCAGTAATAACGTAATTATAATCCTTTTTCTTCAAATGTTATATCAATGTAGAATTATTATCCAATAATGAGAAGTAATAA
>SNQJ01S0038871.1:126572-141852 GCA_010110895.2 Picea sitchensis | reverse complement strand
TGGAGGTGTTAACCAACAACAAGTGGTCACCACTGCTTTATGACTCATTCAGTGGGTAATCACTTCAGAGGAATTGCTACTCCAGAATTCAGGAGCCACGAATAGCCGAAGTTCCTAAGTAAATGAGATTGATCCAGCTCGTCATGATATTAAGACGTGACCGTTGATTTTGATAAGTGATCAAACATTTCTTAACTTAGTGCTTGGTTACCACCTGCAGTCATATGGAATAAAGAAACAAAGTGAAAAGAAGAGGCAACACTCAAATCAATAAGTCCGTGGTTTTGCGCATATGGTCATATGTAAATGGTTTGAAGGAAGTGCCTCATAAAGATTTAATTCAACAAAGAGTTAACAATAGAATAATATAGAGAATTTATAAAGGATCAAAATATGATCTGTTTGTGAATTGAGAACACAACATAATCTTGAGTACGATATAATGAGTTGATCCATGTATGTGATTAACTCATGAATATAAAAGAACCGACACATAGTCATGATTAAAAGAGAGTTAATTCATGAGCATTATGAATAAAGGATAAAAAGGAAAAATTATATTAATTAAAGAATAATATTATCATTTAAATGAAAAGGTACCTGTAAATTTAATTGACAATTTTTGTATGATATGTATAGTTCTAACAAGATGGCTGCTTGCAGTTTTATCGGGATTAGAGGTATAACCAGATCAATTCAAGAATATGATCAGATGTTGGGGTCATGGAGGCATGACTTTTCTTACAAACGTTGGATGAGGTACTACAAAAGAAAGAATCCTCACATGGGACATGAAGCTAGCAGGCGAATAATTTCATTAACGGGCATAGAAAGGAAAAGTAAGGCTACATAGCCTTGAAGGTCGAGATGTGTAGACAATTGCAAGCTTGATATGGAAGGAAACAAAGAGCTTAAAAGGTGGTGTGTAAATAATATCTATGTGTCAAACATAGGAGTTCCAGGGAAGGATTTGTTAGATATGATTTATCTACTGTATAAAAGCTTAAATTAGAGTTTAGAGTGGAAGCAAGATGCCAATGCAGAGGAATTGGAATTCTCTCTCACTTCAAAAGTGGCACTGAATGAAAATGGATTTCCATTAGGGAATGGTACTAAGTGGAAAATAATGGTCAGGTGGAACGTGGTTGGAAAAGTGTTCAGACCCAGGGAACCATAGTGCAGATGAGAAGAATGGGAGCACAAAAGAAATTCAAGGATCTAAAGGAATTCAAGGACAACCAACTAGAACATAAATAGATAAATAAATAAGTGAATTGAAACATAAATGCACTAGAGTGCATGAAGCATATAATGAAGTTAAATTTCATATGCATTAGTAGGCATGCTGACAGTAAATGCTTGGTGCATATGGATGTGTAATTTTGCATATGTACATGATTGGATATGCATATAACATGCTGGTGAACTTAAAATAGTCTGTTATTATGAAATAACGTTTGAGTATGACTAAATGATGGATTATGTATTCAAGAAAAATGATACAACATGGTTAAATATGTGGATGTTGTTGTTGCTTATAATTTCTATCGAGGTGAAGACCCATGAGGATGGCAAGAATGGTGATCAAAATGATGAAGGGGGAAGTCTGGGAGCTTTTACAAATATCAGTTGGTCAGACAACAACAAGTAGGTTGGTAACAACCAGACATGTATGCATTTAGTTTTTGTTGATGCATACATGTTGAAGGGGATCGAGGTAAGGATTCCCTCAGTTAATTTTCAGTATTTAAATTGATATGTAATGGCTAAAGGACTAGAGTGTGTAAGTGTTGTTGATGTTAGAATGCACTTAGATAAAATGTCAGTTTCATATTATGTTATGATTGGTTATGGGATCATAACCAGGTTAATTCAGGAGACATACTCCTTATATAACAATGAATACCCATAGAGCTAGTCAGGTGTGAGACCATAATATGGTTGGATATGGAAGGGCTATAGTCCTATGTGAGTGATCGTTGGTATCTGCTGTATATCTGATGTTTGGATTGCAACCTCTTTGCCAACATTGAAGATCACTTAAGGATTATATTCTTTGTGTTGTGTTTGGGTGGAAAAGGAAGGTAACCAAATAGTTAGGGAAGTCGTAGGAAGTGTGTGGATGATGTGTTGAATCGCTGGCCAAACCTTCCAACTCATCATTTTGGAATACATGACATAGTTATGTGGTATTATGTAGTCAATGCATGGATGCATTGTGTAGATGTGACCATGGGTATTGGCACATTGATTGTTATCTTATTAACCGTGGCATTATGAAAATTCTGTGTGACTGATAATACATGTGTATGTAATGATCAATTCATTCCAATTGAAAGTTGGATTAATATAAGTAATTGAATTGTAGTTGTAAACAATTCTGAGAGCACTTTGTGATTTTGTTTTGAATCATTGCCATGAAAATATATGTCTTGTACATGAGATAGTGACAATTTGTTTGGCTGAGGAATGTTGAAATTGTAGGAGGAAAGGGGTCTTGGATATGACAGTGTTGTAATACCATAAATAAGACCAATGCATATTGCTGCAAGAGTCAAATTGTTATGAGCAGAAGCTCATGTCTAGAAGTTTTATTTTTCTTATATAAAATAGTTTTGGGAATTATGATTTGATAATTACTGACGAATTGTTTTGGCCAAATGTAAATTGAAGAAATTGTAGGTAGAATGGTCTTGGATATGGTAGGGATGTAAACCCATAAGGAAGACTGATATCTACAGCTTTAGAGCCAACCATTATGAGCAGAAAGATCATGCTTGGAAAATTTTATTTTCTTGTATAAAACAGATTTGACATTTATGTTTGAAATGGTTATAATGATATCTCATGATGAATGTATGTGTATAATACATATGATATGTTGGGTATGCAAGATAGAAAGCACGAAAAAGGATACTGTTGTGACATGAGAACCCTGTGTCCCTATAAATCTTCTTGTGCAAGAGAACCTTGTTCAGGCAAGATGGATCGCCTGAGGGACTGTATAGCAGAGAAGGGGATGCCTGAGCCTGGGCTTGGAAGGTGAGTGACCACAAGGAATATGAGACTTTGATAGCTCTTGATTGGGGTAATGCACACAATGGGTATGTCAGGGAAAATAGTGAGCCGAGTTAACGAGAAATCCATATGGATGCAGATCCATGAACCACACAGATAAGTATTGTATTGGATTATGAAAATTTACTCTTACAATATGAGAAAGAATGAAAATTTTATGCACAAATTTTGAACTGACATGCTCTCTAATTTGAAATATTGTAGGAAAATGATGAATGTTGAAGATCTAGAAAATTACTAGACTATGAGAGAAAAGAAGGTGATTTTGGAGGAACTAAATGACAAAGGCATGGAAGGAAGAAATTCCAATGGAATTGCTACCACTGGAGTTCTGGAACCCACAACTCTGAAGCTTCCTAGCCGAGTGCACTAAAGCCGGGGAGAAGTGGAACAACCTGAGGGACTGCATGGCAGAGAAAGGGGTTCATTTATTTGGGTTGTGCAGGGATGAGAGGGAAGGAGAGATTGTTGGTTGGAACTGCTGCTAGAAATATAAATTCTGAAGATCATCATACATGTTTTGGGTCGGAATGCCTATGCATACATGTTTTAGGCTAGAGTGCCTATGCATATAAGATTGGACTAGATTGCCTGTGTGAATTAAGGCTAGAGGGCCTGGAATTCTAATGTTAATAACATTGTAATGGTGTTGTGCACTGAGGATAGTGCCAAAATAAGGGGAGGGGGATGTAACATCCTAGTTCTAACCCTTATAAACTATAATGTATTATGTAAATATGACTTAGGCTCGTGAGATGGTAAAGTTGAAAAGGGGCCAGAGTGCTTAGGAAATGTAACACTTCCTATACATTAATAAAATACACCGCTGGCTGCAAGATCGATAAGGACAAAAGAGATAGGGGGCTATGATTCCACGAGAGAGGGCGCTTGAGGGGATAAGTCTTGTTATTAATATTTTATTTTCCCATAATTGGTTTTATGGAGAAGAGGGGGTTACATGAGCTTCTTGGGAGGGAGGCCATGTGGCTCTTGTCTTCATGTAATTATTTAAACATCCCTTGGGGGCTGTTTTGGGGTCGTTCTTCCCTTGGTTCATCCTCTTCTCACTGGTTTACTTGTTCTTCTTCCTCTTCACTCACTACTTCGAGTTCGTGTGCTCTTGGGATGAGCATGAAAACAAATGGAAAGAAGAGGAGAGACATCGTTGAATGGCTGTAATGATTTACTGATCATTCTAGGAGGGAATGGATACATATGTGCATGACCTTGATGGCAGTTTGGATGGAAATTTCCACAACTAAGAGTCCTTGGAATTTCCAGTAGGGAGATTTCCTGACTAGTAGCACTGGAGCCCTGGAGAGAAATGGAACAACCTCAGGGATTGCATGGCAGAGAAAGGTGCTCATTTCTCATGGTTGTGTAGGTTGAGGGGGAAAGAGAGCTGGAAATTAGGATTGTTGTGAGATTGGGAAACTTGAGAGCTACTTAGACAACTACTGTGTATTTATACTTGGCCTAGGACCCATCCTTGTGTATTCATAGACCTGGCTCGGGGGTGACCTGCTGTTGAGAGTAAATGAACAACAACATCTATGGTTGGGAGGAACGTCCTTGGTTTGTAGCAATTTGGTGAACGTTTACTTGCAAAGATAAGTGCTCTCTGTGTTTTCTATTTAATGTATTTTGCTGTGTATTTAATTATCTCCGAGATATGTATTCTAATGTGCCTGTCTATCTACTGGTTTTTTGTTGTGCATGGCACGCTGTTTATCTCTTTTATGTTGTGGCATGGATCTTGTCTTATGCATGTGGTGTGCATGCTCCTAACATTGTTGAGAAACCCTTTTCCTTCGAATTAGAGATCATATGACTGAGTCTTGGGACTGCAACATGCCTAGCCTACGGATAGTTGGGTGTGTTGCAGCCTTTTTAAGTGGCGTAGACCGACCTCTGGGTGGTCGGGTATGTTACACCCTTGGAGATTAGTGCTCATGAATGATACCGGGGCCTCATTTTTTTCATCATCCTTCTGAGATAATACTACAGCTAATGATTGGTCGGAGGCCCTAGGATGGTGCGCCCTCCATAAATGCTGACAAGACCACTGAACTGGAGTCAGAAGCCAACTGGAAGTTCTGATCTAGAAACCCCTCCACAGTAATATGATACTGATGAGTAGCCTCCCTTTGAAACAAGCCTCACTGCAATATGATCTCTCTAATTCCTTCCCACTGGTGATGCACCCTCCTCACCTAGTGTGCCCTCCTCAGAACAAGAATCTCCCCACTAAATAACTGATACCCTAAGCCTGCTAGCTATCTCCATGGAAGGTGTTAGCACTAGAAGTCACCTTCGGATTGCATCGGAGGTAATCCCAATACCCATCAAAGTTTTATGTCACAGGTTGGTTTTTAAAGAGGTCAAATGGGAACAAACTCGAGATGATATCGTTTTAACTCAGAAAACTGGACTAGCATGCATAAGCAATTGATGTCTGGAATCAAATTCAGTCAGTAAGTCAGAGTTAGGGTGAGTAGAGGGAAGAATTTGGTGAGGAGAGTGTAGAGATATGTCGCGTACATCAGGTCTTCCAACAACCCAAAGAGGAAAAACTTAAGCACAAGATCTTATTGAATTCAAATCTGAAAGAAACTGAAAGGAATTATAAAAAAACTATGATCAAACATTCATCATAATACAATCACAATAATTCATGTGAATCAGTCACTCATGAAGTCTTTCAGTATCGGAGGGAAACAAGAGAGAGAAATAAAAATGACTATCATTAAACAAGAAATCTTAGACTACAACGCGTAACCAGAGAACCAAAAGCTTCGTTTAAAACTTTACAATATGAGAGCTTTTCTCTACCATCGACCTTAACAAAATATCAAAACTGAGTGTTTATACTCAAAACAACTTGCCATCACCAGGAGTGTGACCTGGCTACTGCAATCAAAGCTTTGCATTTGCGTCTCTTCTGCCAGTCTACACTTGCATTCTTCTGTCAGACGCGATCTCATACCAGTATGGGCTTTGCAGGAGAATTCCTTGATAGGGGAACTTTGTGATGACACTCTGCATCCACGACCAAATTTTCCATTCTTTCCATTTATGGGGTGAAACGAGGTTTCAACCACCTTCCCCATTTCCATTAACTACTTTCATAGGGATCGGGATGAAACCTGATAGCCATGAATGTTCAGGGGACATTCACGACTCCTTCAAGTCAATCCTGGTGCCTTCTTACCTCGTAGATATTCCTCTGTGAAAATACGGGTGCCCTTGGATTCGAGAGTGGCTCCTCTCCATCACTTCAATGTGACCTCAGGTCATGACCTGGGGCCTCATTTTGTGAAATTTTGGGAATTCTCATTTCAGGAATCTTCACCCAACTTAATTCCAAATATCCCAATACTTGAACTTGCGAAATGGAACTTGCGAAATGGCCCATCCAGATCGACAGTCGGACCTACTTCGAATTTGACGGCCACTATCATCTCCCCAAATAACCTTAGTTGCCATCCACCCAATATGTGCATGCCCTTCTTTATAGCCCCACTTTCCATATGACGGTGGGCTGTGACCATGGGCCCAATTCCCAGGTGCTTCGTAATTTCATGTTTTGCAACTTTGTGTTGTGCTCCATGCTCAAACCTCAGGGTCACGAAATCACGATCTCTCAGATCAAGCGCCATGCATTCCCGCTGGATCAGATGGCCCAGATGAATATCGACATTTTGGGACCTCGACATTTCGGGACTCGGGATATCTTCGCACTCCTTACTTTGGTTTTCCCGAAATGAATTTCTTCGTAGTTCGGATCTGGTGCCACGCTTCCTGTTGGATCGAACGACTCCTGCTAATTTCAGGTTTCGAGGATTCAAATCTTTTAGAAATAACTTCAACAACGTTTCAAACTCCCTATTCCCGCGCTTATAATTTGTCATTGATCTCTGAACTTTGAAATGAAATTCCTCCGCCAAAATGAACTTTCTCACTCACTTGATTCAAGTCCATATTAGACCGCTCTAAGTGTTGCGCTTGTGCTTATGACGACGACCTCTGTAAACAAATACTTGGATGACTGGTTGAGGGATAAGGAAAGAAAAAGGATTGGCGATAGAAGTGGAGAAGGAAGTGATCAACCTTAGAATAAAACAGAAAATCTTAGGGCTGAGACTTCTTAGGTAAGACAATCAAGGAAAACAGGTCGCCCAAATAGATGAAGGCGAACAAAAGAGAAATTTCAAGCCAAAAGGAAAAACTTAAGCTAGGGCCTGTGCAAAGGAGAGAGACAGGGAAAAATTACAGACCTGGGTAGAAACCACAAACCTACAAGACCCTGACAAGTTTATGTGATAACATTTGGCTCCAGAGGGGATGGCATGCTCCCTGCGAACTCCCAAGAAAAGTAGATCCAGTGCCTTAGTATTGGGTTATGGAGTCTAGCTATTTAAAACAAAATAAACATAAAAACAAGAACAATATTTAAAATGGTGGGATACCAATGATGAATTTAAACAATTTTTTTTTGTAGAAAGTCCCCATTAATAGGGCCACAAAAAAATTTATCGCCCTCCAAATTTTGCAACCTGTAATTATTATTAGGGAATATCTTAGAGATTCTAAAGGGGCCGATCCACAAGGCATCAAATTAACTATGCTTGCCTTTGTCCTGCTTAGGTACATCCCATTTTAGCACTAGATATCCCGGCTGGAAATCCTCCTTTCTTAATTTCCTGTCAAAAGTCTGCTTGATCTTCCATTGATGTTCATGTGCTTTGTCCAGTATCTTCTCCCTAGCCTGCTACACTTCTACCAATTGCAGTATCCTCTTGACCATGTTGTTAGGTTTTTCTTGGTAGTCCTGGAATAATTTTTCCACTGGAAAGGCAAGATGAGAAGGAAATATGGCCTCAACTCCATACACAAGCTAAAAAGGAGATATCCCAAGAAATCTTTTTGTTGTCACTCTGTCAACCCATAGAGAAAACTTGAGCTTTGAATCCCATGCTTTCTTATTGTCCTCTAACAATCTTTTGATGATCTTTATAAGGCTCTTATTAGAAGACTCTGCCAGTCCATTCCATTGGGGGTAGTAAGGATTTGAGTGAATCAATGCAATCCCAAACTGCTCACATAATTGAATCAATGGTTTGGCCTTAAAGGATGCAACATTATTAGTGACAATTATTTTCGAACAACCAAACCTTGCTATAATATCCTCAAGAAAACCAATGATTACCTTGTGAGAAGTGCTCCTTGTGGGGATAGATTCTATCTACTTGGTAAAGTAATCTGTGGCAGTCAAGATCCACCTGTGCTGACCACTAGAAGCCAGATGAATTTCCTGAATAAAATCTAGGCCCCACTGCTGAAAAGGTCCTAAAGCCACCACATGCTTCAATCGAAAAGACTTGAGTTGTTTCTTTTTGGAGAATTTCTGGCACTTGACACAAGCCTTGATTTTTGCACAGACATCGGTGAATAGAGTAGGCCAGAAATACCTAACCTTGAGAATCTTATAGGTTGTGGTCCTCTAGAAGTGATTTCCCAAACAAAGGCTGTCATGAAAATCAAACATAATGTTTTGGGCTTCCTATGGGTCTAAACATCTCAAAAGCATTCCCAAAGGGTCTTTCCAATACAAAACCTGATCAATGAGGCAATATTTAATTGCTTTAAGATTTAGAGCTCTTTCTTTTCTTTTTCCTATTCCACCAGGAGGCCTTAACTCCTGTAGAAAATATATCGTCTTTGTACCAGGTGTATTCTACCAGTGGAGGGCCGCCCTGAGAACTTATATCATCGAACTTAGCTTGTTGATTTTCTGAGAAAGTGTTGATGAAGTTAACCCCCAAATATTTGCAACTATATTCAACCAATAGCTTGGCTAAACCTTGGACCTTAACTAGTTTGGTGGGCTTTATTTCAGATCAAATTCAAGGATTTTGGCTATCCACTTGCTCCTTCTTCCGTCTATGTCAGGCTGAATGAGAATGTCCTTAAAAGAAGATGAAGGAACATATGCAATGACCTTTGAATGAAATACATAGATCTTGAAATCTTTGAGGGATTTCACCAAAGCATAGGTCTGCTTCTCCATGATGTCATATTTGTTCTCCGCATCTCTTAGTGCCTTGCTAAAAAAGGAAATAGGCTGCTCCAACCCCTTGACATTCTTTTGCAATAAAACAATTGCCACTGTGTCAAATGAAGAAAATGAGAAAATAATAAAAAATTTAGAATAATTAGGAATGATGAGCACAGGTGCTTCGGTCACGAACTTCTTTATTTGATCGAAGGAACTACGAGATCCAACAGTCCATTTGATTTCGTTTCCTTTTCTCAACATGAATGTAATGTCCTTCACCATTTCAACAAAATTAGAGACAAACCTTCTAAGAAAATTAATCTTCCCCAAGAAAGACTGAAATTCTTTCTTGGATCTAGGGAGTGCTAAGGTTTGGATGGTTTCCACCCTGTTGGGATCAATGTTTACTCCCTCAGTCGATACTATGTGCCCCAATAATTTTCCCTCTTTCATAGAAAACAATGAATTCTTGGGATTTAGGGAGAGACTATTTTTTCTGCATTTTTGGAAGACCTTTCTTAGATGATGACAATGTTCTTTATCAGTCCCGGAGAAAACTTTAATGTCATCCAGATAAATGACTACAAATTTATCCCTTTCCCCAATAAAGGAGATGTCCATAGCGCTCTGGAAAGTTGCCCCTGGATTCATCAATCCAAAGGGCATCTTGGCATACATGAATGTACCCCATAGAGTGGTGAATTTTGTCTTCTCTCTGTCCTCAGGTAAGACAAATCTTTGATTGTAGCCATAAAAGCCGTCAATCATGGACATTTTGGACTCACCTGTCACCCTCTACAATATGTGCTCCATTTTCGACAATGGGTAATTGTCCTTCTTGGAGCTTCTCTTTAGGTTTTTGAAATCGACACAAAGTCTGATTTCTCCACTCTTCTTTCTCACTAGGACCAAGTTGGCCACCCATTCAGAATACCTCAAAGGAACGATGATCTGGGCATCTAAAAGCTTCTTTACCACTTTCTCCATGATAGGCAGCAACATAGGGTTGATTTGTCTCAGTTTCTGCCTAAATGGATTTGCCTCCTCCTTTAGTGGGATCTTATGCTCAATGATGCTTGTTTCATATGTTCTGAGATCCTCACAAGTCCAGGAAAACACATCAACAAACTCCTTTAATAAATCAACATATTCAACCCTTTGTTCCCTTGACAGACTGCTTGACAACTTGACAAATTTTGGATTTTTCTCTGTACCAATGTTGCATTCGGCTATATCAACATCATCAACCGATCCTTTAACTTTCACTGCCACATCATTTTTGTCAAATAGTCTTTCCAAAGGAACTAGTCCCTTCGGAGTGTGATTGCTAGGCAACTGAACAATATGGCAATTAACGATTTTGTTCAGTAAAACATCAACATGAGGATTACTTTCAGAATTCTGATCTTGATCAATATGTAGCGCAAAAAACTCATCAACAGTTTCAAGGAATCGTTTGATCTCAAGATCATCTTCAAATACTTTCCAATGCTTGGCATTGTCAGGTATAGAGGGTCTGTAATTTACTTCTACATAATACTTGAGCCTTGGTGGCAAAGGGACTCTAAAATTGCTTGTTGAAACAACCAGAGAATCAACCATGATATTTTCTTCGCTTGGAATAAATGAAATGTTGAAAGCTAGGAAAAATTGTCAATAAAGTCCCACACTTCATTTCTATAACTTCTTAGCCTAGGGTGCTTAGCTTGGTAGATATTTATGACTTGATGGACGATTAACTTAGCATCCCCAAATACTGATATCTCTTCAATTCCCATGTCCCTTGCAGCCCTCAGACCTAAAATGAGAGCTTCATATTCTGCCACATTATTGGTAGCTTCAAATTCTAACTTGTAGGACATAGCTACAGTCTCTTGAGCAGGCGAAACAAGAACCACTCCAACACTAGCATCATCCTTAGGAGAGGCTCCATTGAAGAACATTTTCCACACAGAGGTGATAGGAGGAGAATTTTCACAAAAAGTAATAGGCCGCTTTTTGATTTCCAGAGGAGGTTCAAGAGCATCGGTGAGTTGCAGCAAGCTAGATCCCAAATCTGTGTCAAGAGAAAAGATAGGATGGTTCATGGGGTTTGCTTCATCACTAATAATGTAGGCCAAATAAGCTTCCCTGTAAAGTCTCCTGTGATCACCCCCAAACACTGGAATGGTAGCATAGGTGAGGTCCATTTGCAAAGTTCCCCCTAGTCTTTTTATCCAAGATCTAGACAAAAGCATCCCAAACTTAGCGGGAACATTAGCTACCACGATGTCCATGATCACACCTTTCATTGGCAGCTGAAACAAAGATATGGACAAGTCTTTGATAACCCCAAGGCACTTGATCTTCCTGGATTCGAAAGAATACATGTCGTGGTAGGCCTTTGTAATCTCCATACCGAGCTATTCCATGACAATTTTAGGCATAAGAGATGCTCCCGAATCCATCAAACAGTTGTGCAACACCTTGTCATGTATGTTCAGTGAGGTATATAAGGGAGGAGAGGATTCATCTCTGTCTTCTACTAAAACACCTAATATAACTGCTAGCTTTTCATCTTGCAAATTGACTGAGTCTGTGGAGTGAGACAAAGGTTCGGGCTACAACATTTTGGAGAAGCACCTTCTGAAGTCTTCATATTTGACCATCTCAGAAAGGGGTACATGGATTCTAATTTTTTGAATTTCATGGTCAAAATTAAAAGAGGGAGGGGGCTTTAGAATTTCTTTCACTTTTGGAACAAGAACTTTAATTACTAGGGAGGGTGCTTGTGCTTTCTTACCTTTGTTTCTATCTTTTATATCTTTAGCAGGCTTGTCTGATTTGGTAGTCTCGTCAGCAACATCAGGCTTTCCTTCTTTCTTCTTGGACCTTAGATTGTATCTATTTGGGATGCTATTGGCCTTGTCTCCCTTACTCAACTCATTAAGTTGGTTGTTCATGAGAGATTCCTTGTATGCAGATTGAGTCAAATGAGGAAAGGAGGAGGTGTCTCCAAGACAATGGATTTCAAGATCAAAGCCCTCATCCTCACCTTCATCATCCGTAACAATATTATTTTGGAGAGGGGTCTGGATGTTCTAATCATTTCTATCTCTGTTCCTCTGCTCTCTTGGAAGAATTTGAGGAGCGTTGTTAGGTCTCCTGAAGTTACCTCTGTTATCAACATTTTGTGGATTTCTATAGTTATGTCTTCCTTCAAGCTTCAAATTCTCCATCTCAGAAGACATATATTTTACTAATTTAGTAAGTTCATCAACTTGAGGATGGATAGTAGAGGAACCAGAGGTCAAGACTTCATACCTCCCTCTTCTTCTATCTTTGTCAGCCTTGCTCCTAAGTTTATCAACCGCAAATATATTAGACTCTACTTCAAAGGCTGCATCTTGCATATGAGCCAATGAAGCAACTCTTCTTTCTCTTAGCAGAAGACAGAAGTCAGGATCAAAAGCGATATCATAAGTAATCTTTCCAGAGGTTTCTGTAGGCTTGACTTCAGTGGAAATTTTATTATACATTTTATTAAACCTCCTGGAGAAATCAAACACAGATTCCCCTTCCTCTTTCTTTAGAGCCCCAAGCTCTGTAATATAGTACATGAGATCCTTTTTGTCTCCCCAATCCTTTAAGAAGACTTCATCTAGGGCTTCAATCTCGCCAATAAATCCAGGGGGCAAGGCCCTGTACCACTTCCTATCTTCACCATCGAGGCTATGAACAAATATCCTCATCCATACATTTTCATTCTCTATGGCGTGATTATCTGTAAAACTATAAAAAGATTCAAGATGTGCTTCTGCAGTTATGTCTCCCTCACCCGTGAACTTAGGTAACTGTTTAAGGTAGCCATCTGCTGGGAGGGCATTCATAGGCTGAGGCAAAACAAGAGGGGCATACCTAGCATCTTTTATAGCTTCCATTCTGGTTCTGGGGGGATTTTCTCCTTCCATTGGAGTGTGAACAAGAGGAGAAGCAGGTGGAGATGGAGTTCGGATAGGTGAGACTGGAAATGTACTTCTAGGGAAAAAGGTAGAAGAGCTGGTAGGAAAAGAGGCTTCTCCTACAACAAATCTGATAGGGGAAGGGATAGTAAAACCTGGAGTGGGAAAATCTCCTAAGGTCCCAGGTCTGAGCCAGGGAGAAACTTCAAGGGAGATAGGAGTGTCAAAACTTTATCCTTCCAAACCATGGCCAGGGGAGGAGAAAACAACAGGAAAAATCCCAAAATTCAAAGCTCTAGAAACTCCAATTGAGGATATAATATGAGTATGAGAAGAAACTAATGGAGTTTCAGAGGGAGGATGATGAAAATTACCATAATCACTTGGTTCAACAACTGAAGTACCTTCTTAAGGGGTCTTTCATTTTTTGATAATTTTCTCTGGGTCAGCTTCAGGCGTCGCTAGAGGCAGCTGTGGGTGATACCTTGTGTGTCTACCTTTCGAAGCCAGCTGAAATAATGGAGTCAGACCAGTGGAGTCGCAAGACAGTGGAGTTTCCAGGTGCAAGTCACAATCTTTAATGGTAATACGTTCTGATGCACCTTCATAATCAATAAGCTTTGTCGTTCTATCCTAGGGAAAATATTCAACCTTTTTCTCCAGCAACGATGCCATAAATGTTAGAACTAGAAGTCACCTCCATATTGCGTTGAAGGTAAGCCCAGTAGCCATCTGAGTTTTATGTCACGGGTTGGTTTTTAAAGAGGTCAAATGGGCGCATACTCAAGATGATATCATTTTAACTCAGAAAACTGGACTAGCATGCATAAGCAATTGAGGTTTGGAATCAAATTCAGTTAGTAAGTCGAAGTTAGGGTGAGTAGAGGGAAGACTTTGGTGAGGAGAGTGTAGATATCTGCCGCGGACATCATGTCTTCCAGCAACCCAAAGAAGAAAAACTTAAACACAAGATCTTCTTGAATTCAAATCTCAAAGAAACTGAAAGGAATTATAACAACACTATGATCAACCATTCATCATAATACAATCACAATAATTCATGTGAATCAGTCACTCATGAACTTTTTCAGTATCAGAGGGAAACAAGAGGGAGCAAGAAAGCTGACTATCATTAAACAATAAATCTTAGACTACAATGCATAACCAGAGAACCAAGACCTTCATTTAAAACTTTACAATACGGGATCTTTGCTCTACCATCGACCTTAACAAAATATCAAAACTGAGTATTTATACTCAGAACAACTTGCCATCACCAGAAGTGTGACCTAGATACTGCAATCAAAGCTTTGCGTTTATGTCTCTTTTTCCAGTCTACACTTGCATTCTTCTGTCATACGCCATCTCAGATTAGTATGGGCTTTGCAGGAGAATTCCTTGATAGGGGAACTTTGTGTTGACACTCTGCCTCCATGGCCAAATTTTCCATGCTTTCCATTTATGGGGTGAAATGAGGTTTCAACCACCTTCCCCATTTCCATTAACTACTTTCATTAGGATCGGGATGAAACCTGATAGCCATGAATGTTCCAGGAGACATTCACAACTCCTTCAAGTCAATCC
The DNA here is from genome assembly GCA_010110895.2 of Picea sitchensis. NCBI lineage: Eukaryota > Viridiplantae > Streptophyta > Pinopsida > Pinales > Pinaceae > Picea > Picea sitchensis. The sequence goes on along the minus strand of SNQJ01S0038871.1, from coordinate 127,191 downwards.
CGATGCCTTCTTACCACGTAGATATTCCTCTGTGAAAATACAGGTTCCCTCGGCTTCTGGAGTGGCTTCTCTCCATCGCTTTAATGTGACCTCGAGTCATGACCTGGGGCCTCGTTTCGTGAAATTTTGGGACTTCGCATTTTGGGAATCTTCACCCAACTTAATTCCAAATATCTCGATACTTGAACTTGCGAAATGGCCCATCCAGATAGATGGTTGGACCTACTTTGAATTTGACGACCACGATCATCTCCCCAAATAACCTTAGTCGCCAACCACCCAATATGCGCATGTCCTTCTTTATAGCCCTTCTTTCCATATGACTATGGGTTGTGACCACGAGCCTAATTCCTAGGCGCTTCGCGATTTCACGTTTCACGACTTTGTGTCGTGCTCCATGATCAAACCTCAGGGTCGTGAAATTGCGATCTGTTAGATCAGGCGCCACGCGTCCCCGTTGGATCAGACGACCCAGATGAATATCAACATTTTGGGACCTCGACATTTCGGGACTCGGGAAATCTGCGAACTCCTTACTTCTGTTTTCCTGAAATGAATTTCTCCATGGTTCGGATCTGGTGCCACACTTTCTGTTGCATCAGATGGCTCTTGCTGATTT
>SNQJ01S0038871.1:83237-123337 GCA_010110895.2 Picea sitchensis | reverse complement strand
TTGTCACTTTATGCTAAAATGACCAAATGTCACTTTTGACTTAAATATCCTAAGTACATGGTAAAAGGTACAAAGTACTTCCCTCATGTGTTTAGAAGATCACAAACACAAGGGGACCACTTTCCAAGGTACCCAAATCTCAACAGCTGGAGTAACATCATCATCATCTGCATCAACATGGATTAGTATAACACTAATACATCATCATCATCAATAACATCAATAACAACAACATCATCATCAAAACAAAAAGGCTAGAGTAACAACATCATCACAACACGAAGGATGGAGCAACATAATGAGGCAGGTGTTACAACATTTTGTGGTACTCTGAGAGTCCCTAAGGAGTTGCCCATGAATCATAAGATCCCTTAGGACATAAAATCCTAATGGAGCTACCACGTGGTACTCTGACAGACCGTCCTTACTGGACCTTCGGGATCTACCCAGGAATCATAAGATTCCCTAGGATTATAAAAATCCTAACAAATCTACCATTATTGACCATATCTTGCATATACATGCATAGGTACTATGACAGACCGTCCTTATCAAAACTTCGGGATCTGTCCAAGGATGATCAATCCCCTAAGATATAAAATCCTAACAGATCTACCCGCTATTGGTCAGGATACCATAGTATCATCAACATCACTCCCCCTTTCGAGGGAGTTCCTTTCAGACTATACCAATCTTGTCTCGAAAGTGCTCAAACTTTACATGAGACAGAGACTTGGTCAACACATTTGCATCCTGCTCATATGTGCCAACATATTGGAGCTGTATGGATCCCCTCTGCACCATATCTCGAATGTAGTGATACCGTATTTCTATGTGCTTCGACTTGTCATGGAACACAAGGTTCTCTGTCATATTTATGCAGCTCTGGTTATCACATAGAATCATAGTTTCTTCCATCTCTAGATCAAATAGACCTGTCAACAACTTTCGTAGCCATAAGGCTTCACAACTGGCGGAACATGCATCAATGTATTCCGCTTCTGTTGTACTGAGAGTAATACTATATTGCTTCCTACTCTGCCATGAAGTTATGGTTGACCCCAGACTGAAACATCCTGAAGTGATATTTATGTCAAAAGCACTTCCAGCCCAATCTGAATCGGTATAGCCAATCAGTCGGAAGTCTTGATCTCCATTATAGCAGAGACCAAAGTCCAATGTACCCTTAAGGTATCTCATCACATGTTTTTCATAAACAAGGTGAACACGTTTGGGATCTTCCAGATACTGACTCAAGTTGTTCACAACAAAATATATATCTGGCCCGATGTTCGTTAGATACATCAATGATTCTATGATCTGTCTGTATAGCGTAGCATCAATCAATTCTGATGAAGTATTAACCAAGAGTTTCAAATTTGTTTCCATGTGTGTATTCATGGATTTACACTCCAACATATCAAACCTCTTCAGTATTTCAACTGCATACTTCCCTTGGTTAAGGACGATATTCTCCTAGATCTGCCAAACTTCAAGACCTAAGAAATAGTGCATTAGGCCTAGGTCTTTCATTTCAAATTCTGCAACAATCTTCTTCTTACAATTAGTGATGAGATTTTCTTCTCTAGTTAAGAATAAGTCATCCACATACAACAAAAATAAGATAGGCTCATCATTCATAACCTTGAAGTAAAGGTTAGAATCAACTTTACTCTTGGTAAAGCCCAAGCTCATCAGGAAACTGTCAATTCTTCCATATCAAGCTCTAGGATCTTGCTTCAATCCGTACAAATCCTTCTTCAACTTGCTGACATGTGTCTTTCTGTCTTCAACTTCAAACCCTTGAGGTTGTTCTATATACACTTCTTCTTCAATGCCACCATTTAATAAGGTTGTTTTCATATCCATCTAGTGTAACTTCCACTTCATCTTAGCTGTAAGGGCTATGATGGTTTGGATAGAAGTGTATCTGTATACAAGAGAAAACGTATCTTCATAGTCAATGCTTTCATTTTGAGAAAATCCATGAGCTACAAACCTTGCTTTATATTTCTCAATATTTCCATTAGCAACATGTTTTATCTTGTATCAAAATTTGGAAGATACCACATCTTTGCTCCTCAGTCTAGGAACTATTTCCCATGCATCATTCTTTATAATGGATTGGTATTCTTCTGTCATGGAATATTCCCATTCTTTCTTCTGAATGGATTCTTCAAAGCAAGTAGGCTCCTTCTCTATGAGATCACACATCAAATCCATATAACTGGAGAATGGCTTAAGTTTCTTAACTTGTCTCATGGTTCCTTCGGGGCACCATACTTCTCTCCATATTGAATAAGTTCCCTTTCCCAAGATGGATTTCTCTTGTGAGATATCGTCATCTGGGGAGGTTCTTGAGATTCTATCATATCATGATATTCATGAATCTCATCATCCGGCGAAACTGTGGATTCCCTCACTAGTTTTGCAACTCTGGGAGCTACAAGTTCTTCTTCATATACTTCTTCAAGCTGAAATCTCCTTGTTTTCTTGAGTGTTTCATCTTCATCAAAGGTTACATCTCTGTTGATCTCAATATGATGGTAAACTAGAATGTAAATTCCGAAGGTCTTAGAGACGTCACAATATCCAAAAAATATTCCCTTCTTTCCTGAAGGGTCCAACTTGGTTCTATTCTCTTTCGGAATGTGTACAAATACTCAACAATCAAATATTTTGAGATGGCTTACTTTTGGCTTCTTTCTGGAGAACATTTATTTGAGGGTTTTGAACGCAAGTGCACTATGGGATAATTTGTTTTGTACATACATTGTTGTTCTTGTTTCTTCTGCCCATAACTGCATTGGAAGATCTTGATCATGGATCATTTTCTTCACTTCTTCCGTTATAGTTCTGTTCTTTCTTTTTTCTACACCATTTTGTTGAGGATTGTAGGGAGTGGTGAGCTCCATCTTAATCCAGACATCTTTGCAAAATATTACAAACTCTTTTGAGGTGTATTCTCCTTCATTATCTGACCTGAGTATCTTGATTTTTCTTTCTAAGAGATTCTCTATCAAGGCTTTGAATTCCTTGAATTTTCCAAACACTTCATCTTTTGATTTCAAGAAGTAAACCCAAGCCTTGCGAGAATAGTTATCAATAAATGATACATAGTATATGTACCCACTGAGAGAGGAGGATGGAATTGGACCACATACATTTGTGTGGATGAGCTCCAAGACTCCTTCTGCTTTACTATCACTCTTCAGGAAATGATTCTTGATGTTCCTTCCTTGTGCACATCCCTTCCACACACCTTCATGATCAACCTTGAAATATGGTAGACATGTAACTGCCTTTCTCACATATGATAAGGCCTTGTAGTTGACGTGAGCTCATTTTCTATGCCAAAGTTCACATGGAACCTCAATGGAGTGAATCAAGTCTGCATTTGAGTGACCTTTTAATTTATACATGCCACCTTATTCTGTTCTAATAACAATTGCATATTCTATGGTTTTTCCTTTAGGCCACATGAGGACTTCACCATCTATGAATGAAACCTTGAAGACTTTCTTATCTAAAGCTGGGATAGAAAGCAAGTTCTTCGTCAAACCTGGTACATACAGTACATCCTTCATCTTCATTGGGGTCCATGAGTCAAGTTTATAATTGGACTCTCCTACTCCTTTAATAGGGTAATGGTAATCATCACCAAGTGTAACTTTCTAGGGTAAGTTATTTTCTGTAAGGATAAAGAGAATGTCTCTCTGACCTGTCATGTGCTTGGAAGCACCACTATCTATGAGCCACGTATCCTCACTAGGTGACACTGATCCTGAGAGGGCAAAGATTAAGACATAGTCTTCAATATTTTCTTCAATCATCTTTGTGGGTGGCTCTTCATCTTCAACTATATGGGAATGGTGCCTATTGTTCCTCTTCTTGTAATCTTGTCTTCTGGCTGGACAATTCTTAGCAATATGTCCCATCTTGTCGCAATGGTAACATTGGTAGGATGAGAAATCATTTTCTCTTCTTTGACCTTTCTGAAACTTCTGGAATCTCCTTGGAGGGTGAGATTCTTTATGGTTGAATTTATTTGGGGAGTGAGACTCCTTATATGGGTTGGTCTGTTTCTTGAAGTGAGGCCTTCTATTTCCTCCTTTATTATTTGTAGCTAGAGCTTGATAGTCATCCCTTAATAGTACTACTTCTCAGTTAGCTACTCTTGCTTCTTCTTGACCACATTCTTCCCAAAGACTGTCAAATTGTATTTTTTCCTTTCTGGCACAAATGGTTTGGATGAATGCATCTCAAGGTCTTGTGAGACAATTAAGAGATGTAATTATGAGTTCATCTTCATCTAGGGTATCTCCAATTGCTTCTAGCTATTCCTTGAATTGAGAGATTCTATGGAAATATTCATGAACAATTTCTCCTTTCTGCATCTTTGTATTCTTGAGTTGAGTGATCAAGTTCATATTATGGTTAATGTTTCTTTCTTGATACAATCCGGTTAGAGCATCAAACATCTCTTTAGGAGCGTTTTTAGATGCCACTTGAGGGATCAAGTGATCTTTGATAGAGTCTGCAATGATTCTTTTGGCCCTAAACATGTCCTTCTGGTACTTTTCTTTAGCTGTAACATCTGTGGATTCTGGTACATTTTCTTTGATGAATCTTGCTAGGTCATTCTCTTCAAGAATGAGTGAAATCCTATACTTCCATTATATCAGAGATATGGTGTAGAGGAAAGTAGTACATGTGCAATACCTTTCTAGACATGAGCAGGTTGGAGAATGCCTCCCTAGATGAGAGGGAGTGTTGATGATTGTAGCGTAGTGTGATATTCTCCAGGTCGTTCTCCTCTGGATTGAGTTCAGACAATTTGTGAGAGAGCCTATGTGTTGGGTGTGCCCATGTGATGGGTGTGCATCAGACTCTGGAATGAGTTGTGATGATGTGTGGCCTCTTGTCTACTCCTCTGGACAGAGTTGAGATGACTTGAGATGGTCTCCTGCCTTGTACTCCTTTGGACTTAGTTGAGTCGAATTGAGATGGTCTCCTTCCTTGTACTCATACAGACTTAGTTGAGTTGGCTTGAGATGGTTCTCCAGATGGTACTCCTGTGGACTCAGTTGAGTTAATTTGTTGAGTGTGACATCCCTGTGGGTGAGAACAGGTGGACGCGTCCCTAGTGGCTGATCACTAGAGGATGAGAGAGATCCTTTCTATATTGTCTGAGAGTAAGATTTGTTGTAACCCTAATTTGTGTTGTAAAGGGTACAAGTCGACCCCACCATGTAAAGATAATTAATATTGTGTCAAAGATTAATTATATTATTCAATTGAATAGGTAGGCCCTATTGTGCCAATAGACACACCTATTGCAGTGTCAAGTCTTGTATAAATAGGAGGAGATCCCCATTGTGGATCTCACTCACTCACTTATCATCTCATAATTTCAGACCTACTTGTACGGCTGAAGTGCACATCTCTCTTGGGTGCAAGTTTCAAGGTCAAGTAGCACCCTCTTGTGTTCTCTAGGGTTTATGGTGTGGGGGATCTTCTCTTGACTCTATAACAAAGGATTGCTGGGTTTTTCCCTTGATTGAGAAGGGTTTTCCCAAGATAAACTCTTGTGTTCTTGTGCATGGCTATTCTTCTTGTGATCTTGGTTATTGCAACACTTGTGTATGGTATTGTTGCATTGTTTATGGTTCATGTACATGCTAAATTGAAATAAACTGCATGTGCATGCAGAGCTAAGAATTAAAATTCAAAAACTTCAATGTTGTCTCCCACCCATGCACAAGAGAGACTTGTTTCCCTCTGAACCTTAGTCTAAAATTCCAATGAGAATTTACAGCTGATAAAAGGTGATAATTTGTTTCCGAATCTTGTCTACAAAGACAACATCTACACAAGCCCTGCAAATTTCTTTGCTATAGTCATCCCAAGTGAGTGCCTTATTGTGAAACAATAGCGACATAAATAGTTTGGCCTTTGCTATGCTTTTAATCTTCCAACGTTTCTTCCACCACCACAGTGGTGGATCAACTTTGTTTTCTAGGGAAAGTACTATGTAACCTAACCTTGGTACATATACTCTAGTGGGGTTTAGGGACCAAATATGTTGATTTTCTTGATCTGTAAATGGAAAATATGTGTTATGTAGAGCTCTGATATAATTTTTCCATGAGGGAGCACAATCATATGATAATCCTAGTTCTTTCAAAGACATCTACTTTGCATGACGAGTGACATAGTCCTTCTTCATGACTTGGATTAGATAGAATAAATATCCCCTATTAAGGGCATGGAATAGGTTGTCGGGGAGGACATGGTTTTCATTGAATCCCATCCAAGGATATCTTCACAAAAGAACAATACTCCCATTTCCAGTTTTCCAAATCAACCACTTCCCAATTACAGGGAAGGAATTTAGAATGGCTTTGCAAATGACATAACCATTTTTCTCTTTAACAAGTTTCCTGATCCAACCCACCCATCAGTCTTGCAGAAAGTATTTTTTCTTTATGACTGTGCCCATAGACATGTACCTTGAATCAACCCCCACACTTTTTTAGCTGCCAAAGATTTAGAGAAGCGGAAAATGTTTTTTAAACCCCAACCATCCATAGCTTTTGGGATGGCAAGTTTTCTTGACAGTGGTGCTTCCAGACACATGATTGGATACATAGAACATCTTACATACCTTGTTGAGAAAGAGTCTCATCTACATGTTGTACTTGGAGATAATGACATATATATTGTGAAAGGAGTTGGAACCTCTACATTCCAACTAGATTCTGACATACCACTTCAGTTGAGTGAGGTACTATATGTACCTGGGATGAAAAGGAACCTTGTCTCTATTTCTTCCTTAGAGGATAAAGGCTACAAGGTTACCTTCTTTTAAGGAAAAGTTCTTGCATGGCAAAATAACTCACACATGGATTCTTCTCGGGTGATTGGTGTTCGAGAAAATAGTTTGTACAGATTGACTATCCGACCAATCTAGGCCCTGTTACCTGATACTATCAGTTTGAGCGAGCTATGACATAGGATACTTTCTCATTTACATTACAAAGTCCTTCCCGCTCTAGGGAAGATGGTAACATGCCTTCCAGAGATACATGTTCAACATAATGGCATTTGTAGAGGTTGTGCTCTTGGCAAGAATGTCAAGGGGTCCTTCTTGAGCAGTGAGATTAGATCCAAGGGGATCTTGGACTTGATACATTCAGATGTTTGTGGACCCATGACTGTTGTTTCCTTGAACATATATTTGTACTATGTACTCTTCATCCACGATCACTCTCAGAAGACATGGATTTACTTCTTGAATACCAAGGATGGAATCCTTGTGAGATTTCAAGAGTTTAAAGCTTAGGTTGAGAACCTGAATGAGAGGAGGATCAAGGTGTTGAGATAAGATAATGGAGGAAAGTAAACCTCCAAGGATTTCAATGATTTTTGTATTGAGGGAGGGATCAAGAGGGAGTACATTGTTCCTTATAACCCTCAGCAAAATGGGTTTGTAGAGAGGAAGAGAAAAACCATTATTGAGGCAACCAAAGCGATGATACATTATCAGAATCTACCTATGATTATGTGGGCAGAGACATCCATGGAAACAATGTATGTTCAGAACATGAGTCCTCATCAGATTCTGAAGAACATGACTCCCTAAGAAGCCTTCATCGGAGTGAAGCCTAAGGTTGGACACTTCAAGATATTTTGGTATCCAATATACTTTCATGTACCCAAGGAGAAGAGGACCAAGCTATATCCTTAAGGAAGAAATGGTACATTTGTGGGGTACAATGAATCTTTGAAGGCATATTAGATATACATCCCTAGTGAGAGACAGATCAAGGTGAGTAGAGATGTCACTTTTGAGGAAGAGATAGCCTTCCGAAGATCCATAGAATCTCAGATGGAGATTGACAGTGAGAAGAATGAAGAGACAATACCTTCCCCCCCTTGAATAGTTTAGAGGGACACAATTATTGATCCAGTTGATCCCATAGCTCCAGTTGATGTTCCTAGAGACATTGCAGTAGGCCATAAGAGGCTTGTCTGGGCTCGACAAAATCTGCAAGAGGCAGATGGACATGCAACTCCTCGTGGTACATTCCGAGAGAGCAAGAGACCACAAAGATTTTCGAGCTATGTTTAAGCCATGAGCCACATCATTGATACTGAGCCTTCTTGTCATGGAGAAGCAACAAGTCAATAGGTTTGGCAAGATGACATGACAGAAGAGTATCAATCCATCATGAAGAATGATGTGTGGGATATTGTTCTGAGACTGGAAGGGAAGTATGTAGTGACTTATAGGTGGATCTATAAGATCAAACATGCAGCTAATGGAAGTGTCGAGAAGTACAATGCGATATTTGTGGCTAGAGGATTCTCTCAGGTGGAGGGAATAGATTATGAGGAGACATTTTCTCTTGTTTCCTGATACACTTCCATCCATACGATTATTTCCCTATATGCATCCATGGGTTGGAGACTGCATCAGATGGATGTAAAGACAACCTTTCTCAATGGTGAGATTGAGGAAGAAGCTTACATCAAGCAGCCAGATGAATTTGTGACACATGAGGAGGAGTCTCATACATACAGGTTCAAGAAAGCCATGTATGGACTAAATCAGGCACCTCGAGCATGATTGTTGGATACTTGATGAGTTTGGTCTTCAACAAGAGTGTTGTTGATCCTAATCTATACTACCACATCGTTGGTGACGAGTGCTTGATTTTGGTCCTATACGTTGATGACTTATCCTATACGTTGATGACTTATCCCTCACCGGTTCAGAAAGTCTTATTGTTGAATTCAAGCGTGCATTGACTTCTGAATTCGAGATGAAGGACCTTGGTATGATGCACTACTTCTTGGGACTAGAAGTATGGAAGAGGACTGATGATATTTTCATGAGTCAAAGAAAATATACAGTCGAGATATTGAAGAGATTTAGTACGACAGACTGCAAATCCATGCCTACACCGATGGTGATGAATTTGAAGAATATGAACGAGGCTTGTTTTGAGTCAGGCGATATTGATTCACATATTTATAGACAACTGATTGGATCATTGATGTATCTAGTTAACACCATACCTGATATATGCTATGTAGCGAGTGTACTCAGTCTGTTTATGAGTCAAACAAGACATACACACTGGATAGAAACGAAGCATGTGTTGAGATATCTACGAGGCACAGTTGGCTATGGTCTGAGATATGCCTTCGGTGTAGACATGAGATTGTAGGGATATGCCGATGTAGATTGGGAAGGGAGCGCAGTGGACCAGAAGAGCACATCCAGTTGTTGTTTCACTTTGGGATCTGCCATGGTTTCCTGGTGCAGAAAGAAACAAACTTCTGTGGCTTTGAGTACCGCAGAAGAAAAGTATATTGAATTGTGTGTGGAAGTCCGCGAAGCAGTGTGGCTTCACAAGCTCCTTGCAGACTTATTTGGTCATGAGATGGATTCCATTGTTATCCATTGCAATAACCAGAGTTGTGTGAAGCTCTCCAAGATTCCTGTGTTTCACGATAAATCAAAACACATTGAGATCAAATACCATTATATCAGATATATGGTGTAGAGGAAAGTAGTACATGTGCAGTACCTTTCTACACATGAGCAGGTTGCAGATGTCTTCACCAAACCACTTGCCAGGATGAAGTTCAAGTACTTCTGTGAGAAACTTGACTTGGTGGAGAATGCCTCCCTAGCTGAGAGGGAGTGTTGATGATTGCAACGTCGTGTGGCATTCTCTAGGTCGTTCTCCTTTGGACTGAGTTGATACAATCTGTGAGAGAGCCCATGTGTTGGGTGTGCCCATGTGATGGGTGTGCATCATACTTTGCACTGAGTTGTGATGATGTGTGGTCTCTTGTCTACTTCTCTAGATTGAATTGAGATGACTTGAGATGGTCTCCTGTCTTGTAATCCTCTGGACTGAGTTGAGTCGGCTTGAGATGGTTTCCTGCCTTGTACTCCTATGGACTTAGTTGATTTGGCTTGAGATGGTTTTCCATATGGTATTCTCGTGGACTCAGTTGTGTTAATTTGTTGAGTGTGATGTCCCTGTGGATGAGCATAGGTGGACGTGTCCCTAGTGGTTGAGCACTAGAGGATGAGAGAGATCCTTTCTATTTTGTCTTAGAGTAAGATTTGTTGTAACCCTAGTTTGTGCTGTAAAGGGTACAAGTCGGGCCCACCATGTAAAGATAATTAATATTGTGTCAAAGATTAATTATATTATTCAGCTGAAGGGGTTGGCCCTATTGTTCCAATAGACACACCTATTGTAGTGTCAGGTCTTGTATAAATAGGAGGAGATCCCCATTGTGGATTTCACTCACTCACTTGTCATCTCGTAATTTCAGACCTACTTGTACGACTGAAGTGCACATCTCTCTTGGGTACAAGTTTCAAGGTCAAGTAGCACCCTCTTTTGTGCTCTAGGGTTTATGGCATGGGGGATCTTCTCTTGAATCTATAGCAAAGGATTGTTGGGTTTTCCCTTGATTGAGAAGGGTTTTTCCAGGATAAACTCTTGTGTTCTTGTGCATGGTTATTCTTCTTGTGATCTTGGTTAGTGAAACACTTGTGTATGGTATTGTTGCATTATTTATGGTTCAAGTACATGCTAAATTGAAATAAACTACATGTGCATGAGCTAAGCATTAAAATTCAACAACTTCAATGTTGTCTCCCACCCATGCACAAGAGAGACTTGTTTCCCTCTGAATCTTAGTCCAAAATTCCAATGAGAATTTACAACTGATAAAAGGCAATAATTTGTTTCTGAATCTTGTCTTTAAAGACAACATCTACGCAATCCCTAAAAATTTCTTTGCCGCAGTCATCCCAAGTGAGTGCCTTATTGTGCAATAATAGCCACATAAACAATTTGGCCTTTGTTGGGCATTTAAGCTTCCAGAGTTTCTTCCACCACCACAATGGAGAATCAAATCTGTTTTCTAGCGCAAGTACCGTGTAAACTGACCTTGGTAGATATCCTCCAATGGGGTTCAAGGACCAAATATGTTGATTTTCTTGATCTGTAAATGGAAAAAATGTGTTTTGTACTATGTAGAGCTCTGATATAATTTTTCCATGAGAGAGCACAATCATATGAGAATCCTAGTTCTTTCAAAGACATCTACTTTACTTGATGAGTGACATAGTCCTTCTTCATGACTTGGCTTAGATAGAATAAATCTCCCCTATTAAGGGCATGGACTAGGTTGTCGGGGAGGACATGGTTTTCATTGAATCCCATCCAAGGATCTTTTCGTAAAAGAACAATACTCTCATTTCCAGTTTTCCAAATCAACCACTTCCCAATTACAGGGAAGGCATTTAGAATGGCTTTGCAAATGACAAAACCGTTTTTATCTTTAACATGTTTCCTGATCCAGCCCACCCATGAGTCTTGTGGAAAGTATTTTTTCTTTATGACTGTGCCCATAGACATGTACCTTGAATCAACCCCCACGGTTTTTTAGCATCCAAATCTTTAGAGAAGTGAAAAATGTTTTTTAAACCCCAACCATCCATAGCTTTTGGGATGGCAAGTTTCCTCAAGGAGGATAAGACTAAGCTCTTATTTTCAACACTCCCTGACCAAAGGAAGTGGAAAGAGAGTTGTCTTATTTGACCTAAGTGGAAAGAGAGTTGTCTTATTTGACCTAGAATACCTTTAGGAATCCAAGCCAAGGAGGTCCTATGGACCTGGGATGGCTTCTAGAACAACCTTGAAAAGTAACGACAACCTTACTATAGGGAGCCATTTATTGCACTTGGAATTGACTTTACTTTCTAATTTTGCAAGAAACCATAACTAGTCTTCTTTTTGATAATCGCTGGCTTTGAGGAACAATCCCAAGTATTTAAGCCGGAGCCTATCTCCCTAGTGTGAAAAGAGAGTAAGTGTGAGAATTGATCTTTTTCCTGGTCACTGAAACCCCAAGTTATTAAAGAAGATTATTCATTGTTAATGAACATTCCAGTGGCCTTGCATAGCATAAAAGATTGAGGAGTTCATTTAAATGCTCCATGATATATATATATATATATATATATATATATATATATATATATATATCACACTTCAGGGTCTAATGGTTAAGAACGCAGTGTTTTTTCTTAAGAGGTCACAGTTCAAATCTATAGGGTATGTACATTTTCAGACAATCGGGTAGTGTGAGGGTCTCTTTGTCCCACAAACAAGGGGTTCTCATACACCAATTTGATATCCTGCTTGACAGTAAATCTATATATATATATATATATATATTGAGGTTTCGGTTCACAACGTTACTTGCTGTCATGGTTTCAAACAAATTGCAATATTGAGCCCCCCAAAAAAGGAATGCTAACAAATTGCAATATTGAGCCCCCCAAAAAAGGAATGCTACTGATAACATGGTTTTCGTTTTGGGGGTTGATTTTAAGATTTTTTTGCAGAGCAATATTTATTGTCAAGACCACGATTTCAAACAAATTGGAAACCTGCCACGTTTGCGCTCCGCTATGGTATTCCAAATTCCAACCTTTTAAATCTTGTGTTTTGGTTGAATTAATAGCGCGTCGAGTTTTTTAGTGTGTGGGTAAATTTATAACACCTATAGTTTGCCCAACCTTCAAACTGAAACACGAAGGGAAGGGTTGGATCGTGGGGCCCTTCCAAGGTGAATCCATAGGGCCTACTGCCCAACATTTGTCCATTTGAAACACCCACTTTTCATGGGCAAACAAAAACTGCAAACAATTGGCGTGGCCTTTTAAGAATGTGAACAAAAAGAGGAGGATATGTGGCAAAGGATCTTTGTGGAAAGATAGGATGTGTTGCCTTTAAGAATGTGAGTAAAAAGAGGAGGATACGTGGCAAAAGGTCTTTGCGTGTCCATAACATGTGCTAGTCACACTCTCTAACGTTCCACGGTCGGATTGCAATAGTAGGGAAGATAAGAGACTAAATCCAAGTGTTATTAATATGACTAAGAATATTCTAATGAGTCAACGTGACATGAGGCCAAGTTATTTTCTAGATTCCAATAATCTCATAACTAGGGAATGGGAATGAGTTGGGGTTTTTTTGACTTTGGAAAGATCAATATAATATTTTTGAAGTTTTTCAAAAGAAAATCTCTCAAACCCATGTAACATAAGTCTCGAGAATTGATTGAGCAAGGTAACATGTAATTCTGGAGAATTGTTTTAGCAAGGTAAAAGAGAAACAATTATGAAAATTTTAAAACATAATTGTTTATTTTTAAAAATTTATTTATATAATAATTATATTAATAGTTATTAATAGAAGTTAGAGATTAAAATTGAATTAAGGAAAAAAAATTGTTTTAAATTTGATATTGAAAAACATATAAGTTCATGATTATTTGATTTAAAAATTGAGATTTTTGTGTATACATGGTCTTTCATCCTTTTCTATTTTAGTATGTATGAAGTGTATATAAATTTATGATGTAACCAAAAGTGTATTGTTGATTATAATAAAAATGAGTGAACTTTTGATGAAATAGGTTGTAAGTTATTGATAGATATTTTTAATATTTCAAACCATATTTTTTTTTCCATTGTGATTTACACATAGAGTTTTTTTTCCATTGTGGTTCACATAGAGGTTGTATAGATGAAACTCGAATTTGGATGGGGAAGAAAAAAATCTCCACCCAACCAATTGAGCTACAACCATTTGACTAAAAATAAATTTAAAATAATATATAAATAAATGAAATTAAAAAAAATCAAACATTAATTAAGATATATAAATACCAAACATCTTAATTCTCAATATTTGTAATTTAATTTCTTTTTATCTAGATTCAAAGATAGAAATGTTTGTATTTTTATTTCTTTGTTTCTTTATGCTCTTTTAATGCTAAATAAATTCATAGTTAAAAGTTGTATAGAAAATTATGAATACTCATTATAAGAAGATGAATTGTCATGTCATGATGTCTATTCTACATCTTGTATATAATGATGATAGCGATTATTCTACATCTTATATATAATGATAACAATTCCTCCACTTAATAATCAATTTTTTTAGATGATCATAAATTTATGAGGTTGTATTAAGATTGAGGAATCTATATTGTCCTAGGTGAATGTTGTAATTTCTTGTTAGGAGTTTGTAAGATATTTTGAATTATTGTATTTATTAATTTGGAAAACAAAATTGAACTACACTAATTCTTGTTAATTAAAATTTCATAAAAACATTTCAATAAATTAAGTATAATTTAATGATTCACAAATATAATTATATAAAAAAAATAAAATAAAATAAACATATTTCCACAAATACAATTATATTAAAAATAAAACTTAAATACTAAACATACTTAAAAAAATTAAATGAAGTATAATTCAAAATAAAACTTAATAAAACAAGCACTCAACCTTTCAAAATTTGAAATCAATCGATATCATACATTCTAAATCCATATATACATACTTTATAGAATATTACATGGATCTAAATCCATATATATATATACTCTTCAGAATTTTTTTGGGTACACTAGTCAAAGTAAATATTGCACAAAAGTGCTTACAACAGATCCGAAGTTACAAAATCTAGAAACAATTTTGAAGATTAACTATGATGCTTACAACCAAGGATGTAATTTGAAGGGTAAATTGTCCACAGGGTAATTTTCTATTTGACAAATTGTTTCATTTTGAAATTTCTACCCGCAACCTACGATGCAATTTCCACAGCACCGGAGGAAACCTAGAATAATTTTGTCTCACAACCTTGTAATATGACAAAGCCAAGACCACATCATAAAATATCCAAAGGTGCTTCAAGCAAAGCACATATCAAAATGTTGGAGAATCACTTTCTCCCACAAGAAAAGGGTGGCCTAGTGAATGAAGATTGGATATGATGGCTAAAAATATGAGATTTAATGCCTCCCATGACATTGCAAGATCCTGCTACAAGGGTTGGGGGCCCTAAAATATCAAGATCCAACTTTAATTTAAGATATGAACCCAAGCTGGTTGAAGTTTGACTTGAAAGCTATGACTTACAGACACTTAAACCTAGGAGAGATGATACATATAAATACTTTTCCAGAGATGAATGTTTCTTTTGGATAATGATTGTGTGGGTCCCTTACATCTCCAACATCCACGATCTCAAAGAACGTTGATTCAAATTTCATTCTGGATGTTAGAGGGAATGCATGGATTCCTTCCAATCATAAAGCTAATTCATCGAAGGTAATTTTGGTAGGCGAGTCAACATGAGGTCGAGAAGAGCCACTCACCATTCATTTTAATGAGATCCCTTATATGGCTTTGCCATGAACAAATCAGGTTTCGGTGATCACAATATGCCCATAACTGGATATGCACATACAACAGGAAACCCATCAAAGGAGTCTTACCAAGTCACTAGAACTAACCCCGAATTCCACGAATGTTGTCGCGAATGGCCTCCTTATCTACTAGATTATAAAAGAGAAGTAAATATCCAAACCTTATAGTTACTATCATCCATGATGAACTGATCTACACCATATTAGAAATGTGCAATTTTGGATCTCAAAATTACACAACGAAATCTCTCTGCGTGAGTGCCCTTGCACTCTCCACAATCCATTTTGACATATTCAAAGTAATCCTTCCTGAACTAACTAACTTTATGCACTACTTTCACTCATATACCCTCACTCCAACCCTATTTTACCACCCCTTCATACTCCCCCATCATGATAACTCTTATTTTTCATACATCTCTCTCTCTCTCTCTCTCTCTCTCTCTCTCTCTCTATATATATATATATATAGTGTAATCAACACTAACTAGTTTACATTAAATACCATCCATGAAATGCAAAGATTTCTTTGAAAACAAACATACTACAACATGCCTTCCATCATTTTCTTGGCATTTATTATGTGAATTTTTATTTTGTTAAGTTTGGTTGAATTTGGAAAGTGTAATGGAGCAATATTTTTCCATTTTATTATGTAATTAAAGATATATTTCATGTATCTTGTATCATATTCAAGAAAAGATAATTAAATGTATATCTTAAAGTTGATTAAATATAGATTATATTGTTAAACACAACCATGAAACCTTTAGTTAATGTGCAAAACTTTGAATTATTGCTCATATCCTACTTGTTGATCAAATAATCTCATTGCAAGGGATGTGTGATGGTTTTGGACCCCACAAATCTTAAAATCAAGTTTTTGGGAATAAGACATTGGCTTTTTACCCTAAACTATTGCTCGGTCCTTAAGACCCATCTCTGAATATTAAAACTTCAAAATGGTAGGCCCATTTCACTCTAGTAGTCCAAATATTCCATCTATATTCCACATGAAGTGTTATAAGTCATCATGTATAGCCCATGATCCCTAGAAGCATATTTTTATGGAATAATACCTTGATTTTCATACATAAAGCATGGCCAATGCCTTTAGACCCATTCATGGCATACAAACCCTGAGAATGATGCTAATGTACCACTCACAGGCAAAATATTCCCTTTATAATGCCTTTATAGTAGGTTGTAACCATGTGTGGCTTACGATACCAAAATTTATCTCTTAAGGCATAAGACAAAGGTTTTCATCCTTATTTGAAATTGAGGGCCCCGAGACCCATCTGAGGGGCACAAACCTGGAAGATGCTATCCATATCCTATTCGTAGGGTAGAGGTTCCCTCTCTATGAAATTTTTTGTGTCTTGGGGTCTTAAGAGAACATGGTCCATGTGCCATAGAAGCATATTTTGGGCCATGAACTTAGTTTTCATCTCCATGCCATCACTAGGGACTTGAGACATATGCTTGGTTTGGAAAACCTCAAAATGGTGTCCATATCCTACTTGTATGCAAAATATTCCCATTGTATCTCATGTGTGGTTTTATGAATCCCTATACATCACCCAAGAGCCATATAATAATATTTAAGCAATTGTTAATCTCATCTACCTTAAAAAAATGGTGGAACCAAAATAAAAATATGAACAATGTTTAAAACAAAAAATAAATAAATACATCATTATGAAAGGCCAAAGTAACTAAGGCACTAGTTTTCATGTTTAAATCATGGCCAAGGCTCTAAGACACATAATTGGTGCGTAAAACCTCATAATGGTGATGATATGCTACTCGGCAGAATATTCCATTTCAATTACATGTAAGGTGCTATAAGGTCTTCAATCATGGTCCATGAGCCATAGAAAAACATATCTTAGGGATTAAAACCTTGGTTTTCATGGATATAACACATCAAGGTCTTTGAAATCTAACGATTGTACAAAAAACCTCAAAATAGTGCACAATTATCACTTATAGGAAAATGATTTTCACTATCGCTGACATTCTGTGGAGGTTTGGGGCCCTGTGTATGGCCTGTGATCCCTAGAAGTATTTTTAGGGACTAAGACCTTAGTTTCTATCCCTCAACCATAACTAAGTATTTGATACCTATATTGGTGTGCAAAACCTCAAAATAATATCCATATATATATTTTTAACAAAAATATTTGTGTGAAGCTAGTACCAATAGCCCATAAGCCAATACTGGCAAGTACTTATGACTTGGCAAGGGACGATACATCCTAGAGACACATCCAATCAAATGATACTTTGGGGGTATCACTCAAGGGGGGTGCCTATCCATTGAGACTCATCACAACGGGCCAAATACAACCTCTACCCCCCCTCTAGTTTTGAACCTGTGACCTCTGAGGAGGAAACACATGTTGTTAACCATTAGGCCCACTCGAGTTGTATGTATCCCATTTGTAGGATAAAAATTCACTCTACAGGACATATATTGTGGTTTATGGCCTTATGCATGTCTCATGAATCCTATAAGCACATTCTAGGCCAAAATACCTCCTTTTTCATCTTTGAACAATGGAAAAGCCCCTAATACACATCATGGTGCACAAAACCTCATAATGTTACCCATATGACACACATATGATGAAAATTCATTATGAAAAACATGTGATGATGCGATGTACTATGGGGTCCTATTCATTGTCCATGAGCCCTATAAGCATATTTTAGGGACTAAGACCTTGGTTTTAGTTTGAGGACTATTATCAAGTCCTTAAGATGCAACCTTGGTACAAAAAACGTTATAATGGTGTCCATATCCTACACATAGGCTAAATATTCCATTTGTAGGTTAGTTTTGGTGGTTCAATACCTTACATGGTAAATGATCCCTAAAAGCATATTTCAGGGCCTAAGTCCCTAGTTTTCATTCTTAGAAAACAATTAGAACCTTGAGATGCAACCTTGGAGCTTAAAGTATTGGAACAGTTCCTATAATCCTTTCAAATGGCAAATATTTACTCTATAAGTATGTTTGATGGTTTGGGGACCTATGCATGGCATATGATCCTTGTAATCCTATTTTAAGCTTATGCCACTAACTTCCATCCCCTTACCATAGTGGAGTCCCTAAGATCTACCTCTATTGTGAAAAACATTGGAATGGCATCCATATCCCACTCAAAGACAAATGATTCCCTCTACAAGGAATGCATGTTAGTATCAGGTCCTCTATATGGAGAGAATCATAGGTGGGAAAATCACATGGATGAACATCAAAGAGAAATAACTCACACAAATTAATGATAAATGAGCCAACAAGGATTTTACCACTTAAACAAGGTTTACATCTAGTACATATTTATCTCTCCTCCAAGGTAGGAAATGTTCTTCCATGATATTTAAATATAGATAATGGACCAATAAGATGATAATAATACTATAAAATGCCATAAATACCAAGAATACAAGGATATTTGGATCACCTATGCATAATATATAATGGTGTCTACCATAAAACATAAGTACAAAAGCACACTAAATAAACAAATTAAAACCACACATTGCTAGTACATTATATGGAGTTCATCTTAAGTCATCCTCTAATGTTATCCAAACCCCTTCCCTTAAAAACAACTTGGGATAAGATGAAGGATTTGGAAATTGACACAAGAAAAACTTAGAAGGATATTCCTATCCCCCTTTAATGACATATTCCTTCACACCTAACATCGACCAAAGATGATTTATTTTTGCTTCTATAGGGTCTTTGTGAAGCTTTTGCAAAATTGATATTCTTCTATTTAACAATAACCGAGGCCAAAAACCTAATCATGAATAAGATTCTAAATAAAGTGATCAACTAAATAAATGAATAATGTCTAGTACTAAAATAGATGGAACTCTAACTATCACACCATATAATGGTCATATTTACTTTCTAGGAATGAAACTAGAAAATGATCATCCAAAGCCAAAGTTCTTAATGACATGCATGAACTACTTCAACATATTCCATGTTGATTGAAGAAATAGAAAAAAAAAACATGTTTCTTACATTACCAAGTAATATGACATGAATCAATATTGTAGAAGATGTAACCTACTATGGACTTCTAATCATGAGATTCACAATCCCAATCAAAATCTTTGAAACCAATCAATGAAGTCCAATGCCCATAACTATACTATATGACAACTTGAATTGTATCTTGAATGTACCAAACTATCCATTTTGTTGCATTCTAGTGAACCATATACATCTTGCATAAAGCAAGAGACTAGACAAACAACAAAACAAAGGTCTAGTTGGGTATGATTTAAGTAAAACAAACAAGTTACAACTAATTGTCAGTGCAAATTGGCATCCACTTGAGAAATGGAACATTTGGAAAATAATAACTTAGATTCATACTTAAAAATGGGTTGGAGGTTATTTTCAATCATCCATGTGAAATTAGTGAAGGAAATCCAAGGCATACAATACAAGGAAAATACCCTATAGCGAAGGTTTTTGTGGAAGCCCCTATAAAAAAATCCCAAAAATATGTTTGTAGTGGAGGTCACTAACAGAGGTGCGCGAGCGGGTGTTTTAACAAAATATTTTTTAATGGTGCGTTTATAAGACTATATTGCACACGAAATGGGCACATTGGTGTGCAACAAATCGGTGCACCATCTGCACATTTTTTCTTTTAAAAATGAATATTGGTGCGTCATTGTCCATTGGGTGCACCGATGTGTTCCAAGCTGGTGCACCGTCGAAGGGTTTTAAAAAAAATAACAGTGCACTGTTTGCAGTGGTGTGACACCAGAAATCAATGCACCGGTGCGAATAGACAATAGTGCACCGTTGCAGAGTTATATATACAAAATAAAAAACAATGGTGCACATCATATAAAAGAAGCTCACGATCACCACCAAAAATCAATGCACCAGTGTGAATAGACAATGGTGCACCATTTCAGAGTTATATATAAAAAATAAAAAAGCAATGGTGCACATCATATAAAAGAAGCTCACGAGCACCGATGCACACCAAACTAGCACACCAGTGTGCAAAAAACAGGTGCAGAGTCTTTATGTTTTTTTTTTAAATGCATAATGGCGTGCCTTTGTCCTCGGGGCACAACGATGTGTTATATATGGTGCATCATCACAGGGTTTTTAAAAAAACTGTGCGCTGTTTGTAGCGGCAAGCACCAGTGCGCTTCAAGTGAGTGCACCAGAACAGGGGTAAATAAAATAAAAAACAGCAGTAAAAAAACATTTTTACCATTTCTAGTGCAGAGAATCTCTCAAGCACCCATGCCACCTTTTCCCAACTTAAGCGCACTGCCATTGGTCCTTCTGTTGTTTTCTTTGTTTCCTTTCGGTGCTCGGTTCGTGGGATTCCAATTTTCCCATATGGTGGACAAAAATTGTTTTTTTCACTACATCCCAACCATGCCTCCTCGACGAGAAAATGTCCCTAGGTAAATTCTTTATTTCTTTATACATTGTATTTTTACTAGATTAAATTGTGAAATTGACTAAAATTTGCATTGTTTTTGAATTATTTTTTTAAGCGTGGTGTGTTCGAGTTGTTCGGCTCACACCATGTGCGGTGTACCCTGTAAATTTTACAGGGTGCACCGAAAGTGTATAGTTCATTTTTGCTGGTGTGTCGTAATATAGAACACACTGGTGCGTACTTATAAACGAAACATCGGTGCATTAAGAAGAAATGACACACCATTGAATATAAATAGTTTCCATTAAAATCTGTGTTGTTTATAGTGAATGCACCAATGCGTTCATAAAACTATATGCACCGTTTAATGGAATTATTTATTTTCGACGGTGCATTTTTTTATAATGAACGCACTGGTACGTTCATTATAAACAACACACCATCGAAAATAAATAGTTTCCATTAAACAATGTGTTGTTTATAGAGAACGCACCAGTGTGTTCATAAAAATATACGAATAGTTAAACACAGATAGATGTTCAAGTGATGCATCCTTGATAGTTAACACATCGATGCATACACAATAAACTACACATCGTGGACATTATTTTTTTTTTCAATCGATGCATGGACTATATGGAACAGACCAGTGTGCAAGCATGGATACGACACACCATTTAAAATGAGTGTCTATTTTAGGTGGTGCGTTGTGATGAATGTAATGCACCAGGGCGTCGTAGTATCTAGACGCATCATGCTTTAACGGTGCGTTGTATACACTGGGTCACATCGGTGCGTCGATAATTACTACGCACCCTCTAAAATAATTTACATTTTTCATGCGGTGCATAAGATATGTGTGCACACCATGGGCGATGCGTGACTATTTTGCAGGCGCACCTAATTTTTTGTTTTTTTGAATATTTTTTTAATTTTGCGTATTTTAAAATAAATTTCTTGTTTACTAAAAAAAATTATGTGTTTATGTATGATACTGATGTAATTTATATGTTAATTATGCAGAGATGTCAATGCATGGATCAGGAGCAGCAACAAAGAGTGGACCAATACAATATGGTCACTACTATAAATGGACAGAATTTCTGACGCCCTGTTTCCGTACCCCCGACGTTTAACATCTCTCAACCATTGCTTATGAGGGCTCAACAGGCGTTGAAAAATGTCCCGTGGTTTTTTCGACGTTGGACTATCATCGGTATTACGACTCCCCTAACGTCTGACGACTGACGATGTTTAAAAAATTAATTTAAAAGGACAACCAAAAAACTACCGACGACATTCGTCGGTCTACTGACGGATATTCCGATGCTATCTCATTGACGCGATCAACGAGCATGTTGTAGTTCTGACACTTTGATGGGAGCGTTTCCCATTGGAATTTCGACCTGTAGTAGTCGAAAGACTGACGGACCTGAATATTTAAAAAAAAAATATTGTTGAAAAGAGGCGAGGCATTATTTTTCTCAAGTTCATAAAAGGCACAAAAGGTTTCTTCAACACTGACCAGCCCATTCCAGTTGCCAAATTCTACAAGATCCTGAAGAAAATCATCGGTTGGCTCAAGCTTCAGCAAAGGCAAAGATGGATTGGTTGTTGCAATTGGAAATGGGGCAAAGAAATGGCATGGAATTTATCAAAAGATGATTCTATCAAGTAATAGGGGAAATAAATGGCATGGAATTTATCAACATTAGTCCCGCATGGCCGCATAAATGTATTGTCCATGTTCATATCAAACCAAAATTTATTCACTTGTAGAACCTATTGGATTCACAAAATGGGTTTAGTAACTCTAATCATCTAGTCATACCATTTGTTGAAAGTGGCCTCATTGAATGCAAAATTCTTAGTGTCCTTCCAACTATTCCAAGCATCAAATTGCAATGAAAGAATTTGTTGATTGGGCATGGGATGAAGCTATCTTACCTACAAATTATCTTTCTACATGGGATTCCATTTCCAAATCCCAAAAGCAAGCAATGGATAGCCAAAGATGAATTAGGTGGATTGTTTGTGGGGATTAGCACATGCCTAGAAGACTTCATCTATTAATAACTTAAACCATTTCAATTTAGTTCCATACACACATAATTTAGTGACAAATTGGGCATCCAGTTGAATTATTCCTTGGTGTATTTACACATGAGATGGATTACAATCAACTAGCAGAAAAATGGCCCTTAGGGTTAATAATCAATGAGATGATGGCACCACAATACTCCCCTATATGTACCATGCTTGTGATATAGGCTAGGTTCACCCTTATTCGCGACCATGCTCCCTCATAACTTGAAATGCATGGGAGACATTTTCCCCCTCCATTTTAAACCTTGTTAAAATGTGTGCATCCTACACATGTATAGGGTATTCCCATTCAATCTATATGTAATGCCAAAGACCAACAAGTCATGTAACACCACAAAATTATATTTCTGGAGGTTTAAAATATAGGCTTCCAAACTATGGCAATGTCACTAGACTCAAATGGAATGCAATCAATATAGGCTTCATGTCTAGGAACAAGTAATCATCATTGAATTTTTTGTTGACCAGTCTCATTTTCTCAACCTTCCAGTGCAAATCCTATAAAATTCAACTCTCAAATCATAGAGATCTATTGGAACTGCTTCTTTTTTTCACAGTGTAGATTTTAGAGCCAAAACCCTTCTTGTCGATGTCTTGCAAATATAATAAAAATAAAACTAGATTTTTTCACTCTAAACTCTACAAACTCTCATCAATTCCTTACCCTTCTTGTCAATGCCTTACCATTCATCTTTTGCCAAGAAAAATTTGTTATACCAAGCAACATTCTTCTGAATGATCCTCTTCTAATTTCTCAGGTGAAAAATCGGTTGGTTTTGGTTGGAGAATTCCCTTGTCTAGTATAGGTATCATACATGGACACTCTGATTTTATGCTTGAGGGGGTAGAGAAAGATTTTTGGAAGAATTCACTTGTCTTGTATAGGTCTCAGCCATGGACTCTCAGGCTTAAAGCGCTTCAAAACCTACATACAATAATGACCAAAATTGCTTCAATTGTCACTAAACAACTCCAATAGCTAAATATTATCTAACCTTCAATATCTAATTAAACAACTTATAATTATTTAAACAAATACATATCGATCCTTATGGGTATGAGGAACAATATCACATCCAAGAAATTGTACAAAAAATTGCAATGGAGGCGAGTTCAGATTTTGTCGGAATTAAATATTTAGCCCCAAGAGAATCAAAACAATATTTTGATATAAAATAGAAATAGACACTGCAACTTGATGATAGCCTTTTGATCCCAAATCACTTTTCTGTGAGTCGATATTAAAACTATTGGACAGGACCACCAATGACAAACATAAGCGTGTTTAAAAGATAAATAAAAAATAAAGGGCCATAACCATACTCTGGTACACCAAACACAAAAATTGTGATAGTTACCAACTCTGAAGTATATATTTACCCTGAGGAAAATCAAAACAATCTTGAGAATAAACCATTGTAACAATCATTGTTTTTTATCAACACAAAATTAAATCACAAAATTGTTTACAAAAGACAAACTCCACTTATAGCTCAACTTCATTGTAGAAAATAGAAATCGACATGCTACAACTTGATAGCATTTGAGCACATTGGACAGAGACCGCTAGTAAAATAAAATAAAATGGGATTTTAAAGAGAAAGGAGAAACAAGAGAATTCTATAACTAGACCATATAATGGAATAAGCTTTGCAATTTCAACATATGGCCAACATATACAATTGAAAAATAGCTAATCACTAAATATTGTCTAACCTTCAATAGATAATTAAGAAATTATATAACTATGCTATTTATGAAACATTACTTTGGAGATTATAAAGAAAAATACACCCTTCAAAACAATGATGCATCATATATATAATTAAAACTTCTAGACCAAACCCCTTATTTGTTCTAGTTTCACCTCCGAGTTACAATGCCATGAGTAGCTTCATGCTCAATAGTTTTTCCATCTGGACAAACCTGGACAAGACAACCAAATCCAAGATTATTCAATGGACATATTTAACCTCTAGGATATTCCTACTCAAGATAATAGATCGCTACATTGGACAATCTAGAATACTAAATAAAATATGTATTTAAAAAAAATGTTCAAGCGCAATTATTTACTATACGTTAAGTTGCACTAAATTGAGAATGTCAGGACATACCTTGACAATGCTTACATGCACCTTATCAGCCTTTTTTTTTGGAATAGCCCCTCATCATCCTAGATTCAAACATCCACTTACTCACTGAGAACAAACTACAAACGTGATAGTTATGGAACTAGAAATAATAACTCACAGATGGGCTCCTATTGGTTCAAGAATAATTTATTGGATCAGTCTAATCTTGCAATAAACCTCCCTCGATCTAATGGAGCAGCAACAAAGTCAACATTGAAACTTGTTTGTTGCTCAGTGAATCGAGAGGAACTGGTCAAAACCAACCAATTCCTAATTTATTCTCAACTAAACAGGGCCAACCACGTGAAGGTGGAAGCTCTTATGGCTCCTCCCCCTCACATCCCTCTCAGTTCCCCAATACCCAATCTAACTAGATTTTAGGGTAGAGCCACAGAGTAGACAGGAATTTAATATTTTTTCTCACAATATGCTTACTACAGATCGGATCTAAATATAAGGGTAAAAAACAGATTGACAGAAATATAACCAAAATTTTCAGATCACATCAAGAGATAACCATTGATAGAAATTGAATATCAATTCATAATCTGAACATAATTTATACCTTCTAGTCTAATCCAAGGGTCAAATGGTCAAAGGAAAAGTAAAATAACACTATCTACTAGATAGTATGCATTAAAATATTCAAAGGAAATGTCACAGAAAGTAAATTTATCAAGAACTCATTGAAAGGAAAAGAAAAAGGTGCTTATGGGAAGACCTTAATGTTGACAAGCATATGTGATTTTTTTTATTATAAATGATGATTATTATAATATTATACATCAGTACTAGTTTTTTTCTTTTTTCTTTATTACGCTTTGTAACTAATTTCCTAAGTATTTCATCGATATCTGTGTCATATTCTTTTTCCGCATGCTCTTCTATTGTTGATTGTCCTTGAATTATTGCACGCATTGCATTCCTTGTCACGTACTCACAGCATTGAGGCACCTGATGTGGGTCATCGCCTATAGCGACAAAAATATTAAATTTATAGGGTGAAGTTATTGAATGCGATTGATTTAGTTCATTAATAAGAGAAAAGCTACGACTGGAATGTAAGAATTTACCTGCCCTGTGCTCCTCTTTTGTTAGAGGATCTCAATGTATGTCGTGCAACTCTACCACTGGAACCACAAAATTTATAAGTAGACAATCATGGTGGATTAGTAAAAGAGAAAAATAGAATCCACAAAATTCCCTTAAGGAATTACAAGGTATTAAGTGTTATATGATTAATATACAACCATATTACCATTGTGGCTCTCATGTGCAGCAACATCATGGGGCTGCACTAACCCAATTATGTTAGGATCAGGCTGCACCTCACTTTCAGGAGGCTGCACCTCCTTTGTCGGAGGTTGCACCTCACTTTCGTAGGGGCTGCACGGAAGCACCATCTTGTGGGTTCTCTCTACTATCAACAAACTGTTTTCTAGTACTATTGATGGGCTCGGTAATATTATTGCTCCCCTACTATAAATATGGAGGAGAAACATATAAAATTATTAGACGATATCAAACGAGAATGTATTTTAAAGGTAATGAAACTGTGTTATTTGGTTAGATTTTTATAATATACCATCTCATTCACACTGCATCTTGGCGACTGTCCCAAGATTTTTTGGTGATCAATAACATCTTGGTATCCATACTTATAACCAAGAAGGAGGTCTTCCGTAGTGTATTTGGTACCAAAATCATCCCCATACATTGCATAAGATTATTGATTTTCATTATTGGTTTCCCCATGAATTACCAGAAACCTTGAAGGTGATATAACTAATAATATTGTTGAGATGTTTGATTACTTACAATTCATGCCTGTAACTTCGAATAGCCGCCTTGGCCTAGTCTGTTTTATGTTTCTCAGCCCTTGCCTTGGTGGCTTTCGAACTGTCAGGGAGCCTATGAAAAATTTCAAATTATGTTATATACCACTACAATTCTATTTAAAATAAAGCTAAAATTGAATTCAAATTGTAATTTACCTTCCCAGACTAGTTGGATTTCTTCCTTCTTTCTCAATCTCTTCTCCCTTTGCATCCTTAATAGATACCTTCCATTCCCTCTCAGAATATTCAATGGGTGGATGCTCCTTACCTAGGGTTCTTTTACCCAAGTTAACCTATACATGTCATTATATATTTTAAATGTAAGGCCCCATCCCTTTTTAGAGACCTAAGCTTTTGTCAGAGGTATCTACCCCAAACAACCACATTCAAAGGGTAGTCCAAGATTTATTTTTGGGGGTAGATACTCTAGGGAATTCCACCTCATTATAACATTAAGGACCAAAGAGTTTCCAACGATTGGTCACATTACCAAAGTGTTTTATAGAACAAGGATTTATTTCCCTACATGAAATAAAAAGCGATCCATTTATTTAGAAAATAATAATATATAAAAGATGATATATATGCTTCAGATATACAATAACAAATGGATTTAAAACAATTAAAACACCTGGAATTTTTAATGTCTTTATTGGAGAAAATAATTACCTTAATGAAGGTGTTGACAAATGTGTGTTTTTACCCCACTAAGTCCCACCTTTCTTTGAGATGTATTTTATGTTTGAAGAAAACACATGGGAAATTTTATTCTCCAAATGACCCCTTTTTTACATCATTGCTTTGTTTACCGCATTAATAACCGAATTTCTTTGATCTGGCAGCTGTTTGATTGGATCCCACTTTGCATTGCATGATTGGCTTCCTGAATGTCACTACAAATCTTGATGACTTTTGTTATTTATCCCTCCTACCATCTATGATTCACCATAATGTTTTACATCACATTCTTCCCGATATGCATTGCTTATCAAAACAAATGAACTATTTTTAGGTCTTGATAATTAGGAAACCTCATGAATTGAGAGGGATAACTTTTTCATTCATCATTAGAGACCCATTGTTAATACCCTTCCACAGCAGTGATGATGAAGCATAAAATAAATTCAATAAAATAAAAATTCATAACATTACATATACAATGATATTACATAAACAAATTTTAATATACCATCTCGTGACTTTTGCTATAGTCCAACTTCCATAGGTGGGTGTCATTCTTCATGGTGGTTTTAAATCAGTCTCTTATTTCCCATTGAAATATGTTTTCAATTGCGATACCTATGGTTCTTAGAGAGGAAGTGCCTATACTCATCAGCCTCCTTTCCTAAAGTTTTTGAACATTGAGATTTGATCTTAGGACCACAAATTGGACATGCAAATCCCCTACCCTTTGTTTGAAGACCACAAAAGTTGGATTAATAAGGTATATCCAATTAATGAAGGGATTATTTAAAAAAAATGCAACATGGTATCTTTAAATAATTATATACTATAATTCAAAGAGTTACGAAATGGATCTTTACATACAACAAAAATGTGTTAGTACAGGGGGCATCATGAATTGTCCATACAAATATTCCACAGATTGAAATTCCTTCTGCCTTATTGGTTTAAAAATGTCATACATAGTGATGCCAACCCATAACTTTAGTAACTTCGACCGATGAGGAATTTCGATATATACATTCATGTCTTTAACCTGGTACTTACCCTAATTGTTTTGAAATTACACATAATTACTAACATGATGTGCATATATATAAGTAAATAAATAAATACAATTGCAATGCACAACAAGAATACAAATGAAATAGTACATTAATTCGTGATAACGTACATCCTTGGAACAATCATTGTCAACATTATGTGCTCCCTCTTTGGCTGAAATCAAGGGAGAATTTTGTTTGTTGTGTAAAATTGACCTGCTTGAGTAAATGAACTTGAGCTCCCAAATGGATTAACATGGAAATTATTTGGAGCGAATGAAGCCTAACATTCGGTTCATCTTTAAAAAATGGTCATTTTCCCTCAATTTCCTTAAATGCATAACCATCTACGGGCATTGGAATACCATCTCCACTTCTATTAAGTGCATGGTAATCCATAAAAGCTGTGCTATGCTTTGCACCCGGAACAATTAGATTTGCAAACGTGGATTATGGGAATATGTCGAAGAACTTTTTGAGGCACCCTTTTTGTTAGTTGGTCGGTTTGATATCTACTGGTGCAGCATTTGTGGGCATTCTGTTTTTATTTATGTTGTCCATGAGTATATAGTATAGATCAATTTAGGACATGCATCTATGAAAGCTTGATACTCCATTCAATTTCTTTCCTTAATGACATTTAAATCTACGGTGTAATGAGGTGAAATGTTTGTGATGGTAAACGGGAATTCACTAACAATCCTACAACATGAAAATAAGTAATTAGTGTAAAGAATGTTATAATTTGCAAATATTTAATTCTTATTTCAAACATTAATTAAAAATAGAAACAAACAGAACAAATGGAAGCCTTTATGTATGCGTGATGATGAACCATATTACAAACCTTAGGATCTGTCCTTTAATTATTTGACAAACCTTTCAAAACCTTTAAGTTCACCAACAATGAAATGTGGCGAGAGAGAAGATTTTTTCTTTTGAACCCATGCTACATAAAGTGGTTTTTATGCCTTCTCTAGCAGAGGTACGTTAAGATCACCAATGTCCTCATCATGATCACACCGTTCGGTCGAACCAAACAAGTCTAGGATCAATTCATTTGTCCCATCGTCTTCAACTATATTGTTATTATTGTCATATTCTTCCATGGGATCGTGCTTGATCTTCAATATTAGACACTCCAAATTCCTCGGCACCTTCTAGTACAACATCATTTCTTCTAGTACTTGGTGCATTCGGACGCTAGGGGGCCAACCAACCTTTATAATTACAAACAATCATGCAAAATTAGTGTACTGCATAGTAAATATTTATTATTCATAAAATTTTATAAATACAATCTAATATAAATATATAATAATGAATATATAGTTTACAAAGGGACGATATTCGTTCGATCCACCTTCAACGTGCCCATGGATTCTACAATGTACTTATAGTTGTTTGTATTTAAAATTCTTTACTTTCCAGTATCCCCGCATTTGAAGCTTATGTGGTAAAATATCTCGTCACCTTGTCCATAATATTTCCACATTTCTTCCACCACAACCAAAATATTGAGATGATTATGTTATAAAGTTGATTGATGTGCTAGATCTATTGATTCTTGAGTACAATAGACCAAACCAACACAATATATTTTACCACTTAAGCTTCAAAGAAGCTTCACCATAACCAAGTAACATAATCAAGCGACATAATGGGAACTAGGGACAGAGATCAAGTCACATATAAGCATGGAAAAATTAGCATGTTCACAGATGACATAAAATCTACATGGCATTATAAGGTTATAAAATGTGGGAGACAATATTTTTTTTCTAACTAACCTTCAAAGTCTAAATCCTCTTGCACGCCTTGAACAATGATTACAAAACTAAGCTTTGTAGATCAAAGACCAGTTTGATATCTTAATCAACAAGCAAACCTTCACATAAAAATAAATATTAGTAGAGCTATAACACATAAAATATGTCGTAACTATAACAAATTAGTCAAAACTCGGTTCGAATTAACTAATTTACAGATTCGTCATCATCGGAATTCCAATGACTATAACCCTAAATTAATGTTGACCATTTTGAAGTCAATGAACATTATGTTGACATACAAATGACTATATTAAAGTGTTAGAACTAGGCGTTGTACTTTCGACGACCCAACAGAAAGCGTTGGAAATCCGGCGTTATGGGGACTAATTAAAAAAAAAACAGTAAAATTTCTTTTTAAAATTTTTTCGACAAAAAATTGATTTTATCACAATCGTCGTAATATTTTGTTGATTTTTTAGCCTATATGTAATGGTGGGTTAGGGGTGGGAGGCCAGGAGAGGAGAGGGATTTGTACCCTCACACTATTACTACAATGACTTATGTTATCTTGAGGGATGTAGGCCTCCTCAAGTACTAGAAGGAGGATACATCCATGGAGAATTCCACCTTTTTATTGGTACGATTGATGGGGTTCCCATCTGCAGGAATTCAGAGTTGGTCCTCATCATTGGTACCATCCACTGAGGAGGATATGTATTTTATCACTAGGTTATCTAGGAGGGGGGAGTATTTTCCCAATTTTCTTGATGTCCCAGTGGGTGTTGCAAGCCCGAGAGTCATTTTTCCTACTCTCATAGGTATATTGCGTGTGATATACCTTCTCTTGGTGATTTTTAGGTGGCGGGTGGACAGTTACAAACCACCTCATTGATTCTGAAGACGTTAAATTTGCCTCTCATTGTTACTATCAACCATTTCACACTTTAATGGTGATGGTTAACACATTGGATGCATGCTTTTATATTATGTTAATTATTTGATACAGAGGCCATGACTTATTAAGTGGTATACCATTTCTTGAGGCAGTTTTGTATAGCACTGGATAGATGTATTGCTATGATAGATGGGAGGGAGAACTTCCCATTTTGCTTCAGAGTTATTTTTGTTTGTTTTGGGGGTTTCGAGACTGATACCTGGTTTTGTCTATCGACCCCTCATGCGTCAATGGCCGAGGTGCGGATGCACATGTGGAGCAAGATGATTCCCAATAGGGGCATGCCCGATTTTTCAGCTAGGATTTCCATGGAGGCACTTCAGCTATCCAGTGAATTAGATCACGTGTTCATGATGGTGTTGTTCCCTTACGTGGGGATGGATTGGTAAGGATGTCCCAATATCTTCTTCACAACGGATGAGCCACCGGATAGTCCGAGGAAAGATTTAAATTAATCTTGTACTTTCATTTATTGTCTTACTTAATTCGATTTTTTTTTATTCTAGCATGTTCTTTAATGTATTTTATTAAATTGTTTAATGAAATTGTCAACTAATTATTAGCTTGTGTTATATTTTGAAGATGTTGACATGTTTGTTGGGGGCATTCCTCCTCCTCCCACCTAGTCACAGTTCGAGGAGATGGTTGAGGCTACGATGAGTCAGGGTCCTTAGTTGCATATACCACCCGACATGCAGTGTAAGCCTAATCTCAGATATAGGATGGAGATTTGTGATAGACTAAGTGCAGTTTTGGTTGGCATGGGAGTCCACCCTATCCATATGTGAGACATCAGGGTTGACCCTTATCTCTTGCAGTTCTGTACAGAGTTATCACGCGATATGACGTCTCTTATGCATCCTTATCGTTGGAGCTTCCAGGTTAATGGTAGGGATGAGGGATGGCGCGTCCTCAATGGTGATGATGATGAGGGTGGTGGTGATGATCATCAGGGTGGTGATGCCAATGCTTCTTCTTCAATACCTCCTCCTCCTCCCTCACGGGTGCTGATATTGATCAAGGTGGTGATCATGGTGCTTCTACTTTAGTACCTCCTCCTCCTCCTCCTGAGTGTTGATATTGATCAGGGGTGTAGGTGATGTTGATTCTTCTTATTTGTACCTCCCTCCTCCTCCCTCCCTAGTGGTGATGTTGCATATCGAGTGTGATGTTGATTAGGGTGTTTGATGGCCTTCTTCTTTGATATATCCTCCTCCTCCTCCCTTCACCTCACCTGGATGAGTAGGGTGCATCACCTATTACTCCACAACATGCTTCTCCTTAGAGACTACGAATAAATATGCAGTTATAACCGTTATTTGTGTTGTTGACTAGATATGTACATTATAGCGGTTATTTTACTTGTTCATATATATATATATATATATATATAACATTTTTTATTCATGTTGATGTACTTAATTTAAATGTTGATGTTGATGTACTTTATTTATATGTTGTGTTGATGTTGATGTTGATGGCACTTTATTTATATGTTGATGTTGATGTTGATGTTGATGTTAGGTTATGTTATACAATTTTCTCCATAAAGTAAAGTATTCTTAATTAAGTACTTTATTTTGAATATATACAAAATAAAGTACCGTAGCTAATGGAAACAATTGAAATTAGCAGCAAAGCTACTTATACCTGACTTTTAGAAATGTTTTGATGTATTAACTATATATAGTAAAAATGATAGATTTAAATAAGTTATATTGCAACACTATATATAGTAAAAATGATAGATTTAAATAAGTTATATTGCAACAATTCTAATTAAGTTATCATGTTGTCATTTTTATATTTGAACATGATGAAAATGAAAATACCAATTTTATCATGTTTTTGTAGTTAAGAGGTCTTGAAAAGTAAATAAGTTATAAAAATAGGTAAATATATGTCTTATGTTATTAATTAAAGTTTGGACAAGTTAAAGGTAAATTATATTAATCTTCAACCTTACTTTGTATCACAATTTTACAAACTAGTTTACCTGAAAGTACGACGTGAGAATTTGTCCTCATTTTGAGAATATTGTTTTTGTTCATAAGTTCAGTATCAATAATTAAAAATATTTATGATAAGCTCAATTAACATTTATAAAATCTTTCTGATATTTTAACTTCTTCTTAATTGTAATTTGGTCATAATTTTTAATATTCCCATAATTAATACAAGTCTCAAAATCTCTAATTCAAATATTTTTTTTACTATACTATAAGGATGCATGAATGTCAAACTTAATCAAGAAACATGTATAAAAACAAAAAAATATTTAGAATATTAAATATTTTAATTTGTATGAATTATTCTCTTTAAATAATTTTCTTAAGTGGTTTAATTACATGTATTCAAGTTTTATGTCATTTTTTGATATCCTATGTTACATGTTGTTAATCGTTGTTGTAATCGATATTAAGAATTGAATTAGCTATCAGGAGCCATAAAATTTATATCCAATTAGCTATTAGGAGCCGTCAAGTTTTTCCCACAAATAAAAAGAGGGGATAAAGATAGGGGATAAGGGATAATTGTTTTTTATGATCTACATGTTCAATTGAATTTTTAATTATATATTTATTATTATTATTATATATTATATGTAATATAAAATTAATATATAACTTAATATATTATATTTTATTATGTTATAACTAATATATTTTAGGGATAGAGACTAGAAGGATAATAATAAAGTGGAATTTGGGACACTCAAGATCCTTTTTTGGAACTGTCGTGTCTTTCCATGGCACAAAGGTCCTATGATAAGTTGGATCTCGAGTGATATTGATATTATTTGTCTAGTTAAAACTTGAGAGAATGAAGAGTCTAAGGTCCCTAACATAGAATGATTTATCTTATGATCGGCATGGAACAAAAAGTCCCACCGTAGAGGGATAGGCGACATAGCTTGTTATATGAGAAAGAATATTTCTCCTCACATTAAACTTCATACGATCGACCCTCTCAATTGGATAGAAATTTTAGACACCAATGCTAAAAAGATGTATAAGGAAATTTACTATTGTGCATCTATTAATTCTACTTTTTATAAGAAAAAAAATCTAGATAACAATTGTCCCTATAATAATTTAGAACAAGATATTTATAGTTTGAAAAATGAAGGTAATATCTTCATGCTAGGATACTTTAATGCTAGGAATGCAACTAAAAAAGATACTATTTTAAGCATTGATTCCAACCATAATCCTTTATGGCTAGATGAGGACCTTGTTTTATCTAATAGCTACAAAAGAAGCTCTAAAGACCTAATTGAGAATTTGTTTGGTACTGGGTTGGTCAAGCTCTGTAGCTCTCAAGACCCAATGACACAGATCCCCTTCCCTCCAAAGGGTTGCTCAACATCCCAGTCTTGGATCATTGAAATGTTGAGTTAGAGCGACTCCTTGGGTCTCTATGAGCATCCAAAATTACTCTACCCACACACACAAGTTTCTTCCACAAGTGACCACGATTATGACCGTGGGTTTACCTCCTCGTGTTTTGGACTTCGGGGATATCCTGAATCCTTCCCTCAAATTTTTCGAAGCACTTGTCTCCAAGCTTCCGGACTCTTGCCACTTGTCTCCTTCAATTCATTGGCCCCACTATGATTCAGACTTCGCAACCTCACGAAACTCTAGGCCTTCCACCCACAACCTTCGACCTTCTGATTCCTAAACTCTATAATCCATTGTCACATACTCTTCTGTGATCATTGGTTAGGATACAATTTCAACTTCAGACTTCACGACTCATATTTCGTCAAGTCCTCGAACTTGCTGAACTCCGAAGTACCGAATCACTCCACATTTATCCTCCATGTAGCCTTACCAGATCTAATGGCCTGGGATTGTTCACCTCCCTCCCAGAACAAATCTTTCATTCACTAACTTCAGTGAATACCTCAAGAAATTATTCCCTTGAATATTTTCGCCGCTCTCCCTCTTGATATTTAACTTCCTCGGGTTCCTCTGAACACTTCCTTCAACACTTAGTCGAAATTTTGATCTTTGCACATCTTGCAACAGATTCTGTCCACAACTCAACTTCTCCGTGTGGATGACTTCACACCCCTTGCAACTATTCTCCAACCGCTTCTATCTCTCATGATGGAAATCACACTATCCCTTCTGAGCTTTTGAGTCTGAAAACTCTTTCACAGACTCCTTGCAAACATTGATGCACTCCTTTCATACATACAAGTTTCTCTATCTCTTCTGAGCTTTCCAGTCGAAATATACTCGGTCACGCACTCCTGGTGGAAACTATGCACACCTTGCACTTGCTCAATGAAGAGAGACAATGCAAAGTTATCTATCCTTCACATTGATTCATACATTCAACAAAGAAAATGCGGTCATGGATTCAAGAACAAGAAATACCAAAGAATTCCAAAATAATAGAGAGTCTACCATTCATTCGGGTAGATAGACACATAACAACAAGCATTTGGGATAATTTTCCTCTGTCATATTCATTCAATTAAAACCGATATACATACATACACTATTCTTCACCACTCCTTAACCTATACAAGATAGATTCGACTACTGCTCAGTTCTCCACTATCAGTAGCAACAACAACTATCCACCCTCTTCTAGGCAACAACACCAAGATTTATACAAAAGGACTCTCTCGAGTTCTTCCCTCCAACTACTCTATGCTATCCTATCGGAATTAAATTCTACCAAATACTTAACACCTATTACAATAAATATTGAGTCAGACAGATTAAGAGGGAAAACCCTAGATCTGTACTGCGATCCTTGACATTAAAACAAATTACATTCCCCATCGATATTTCGTGATGGATCAACCTCCGATCATTAAAGGTATTCATAAATCAAAAAATATTTGTTATATATTACATTAATAAATTGATCTTTTTTGAAATTCAAAATGTTTCAAACTATGTGCTAGTGCATCTAGCTGTCTTTCATGCTTGTGCTTTGCTAGCGATACTCCTGCATCATACTCCCTTGGTTGAAAAATTCATGGACTCTTGTCCATGAGATCTTGCACTGATCTTTCATGCTTATGGATCTCTATTTCATTAATCCAACTGACATCTTCTACTGGTCGTCCTTTCCACTTTACCAAGTATTCAAAATACATCTTCATTCTGGTCTTCTTACCAACTCGGCGATCTATGACCTTTTCCATCTGCGGTTTCTCTGCTACAAGCATCTGTCTCTCCCACTGGATATTTCTTTGATCTTCATATCCTTCGAATCCATCCTCCCTATAAGGATACAAGTCTGCGATGTTGAATATGGGTGATATTCCCACATCTTCTGGCAACTCCAGTTCATAAGCATTCTCGCCAAACCTTCTCATTATTTTACACGACCCTATCTTTTTCAATTTTATCTTATTGTATGTCCCTCTTGAGAATATTTCCTTCCTTAGATGTGCTAGAACTTGACCTCCAAATTCAAATTTAAGCTTTCTCCTATGTTGATTAGCTCTGCACTTCTATTCACTTCTACTCTTCTTCAACTACTCCTTGATCTGATTGTGAATTTCCTGCATCTCGACAGCGATATCTTCAGCTCCTGTGCTTCTAAAATCATTCTTCTTTAGATCTCTTAACTTCAAAACTGCCCTCGGATTCATCCCATAAACTATCTGAAATGGACTCTTCCCAGTGCTTCAGTTCACTGAGTCACTATACACAAACTCTGCTTGTGTTAGAATAAGATCCCATTGGTTATAGTGTTCAGTGACCAAACTCCTCAACAAATATCCTAAACTTATATTCACCACTTTAGTGTGTCCATCTATTTGTGGATGGTATGCAGAACTAAAAGATAGCTCTGTCCCCAATTTTTTCCATAACGTCCTCCAGAAATGACCAACAAATTTGGTATCCTTGTCTGAAACTATACTCCTAGGCAACCCATGGAGTCTCACAATCTCTTTGAAAAAAACAATTTCAACATGCAATGCATCACTGGTCTTCTGGCATGGGATAAAGTGTGCCATTTTTGAAAATCTGTCCACCACCACAAATATGGAATCACTTCCTCTCTATGTGCTTGGAAATCCTAACAAAAAATCCATGCTTATTGCATCCCAAGGCCTCTCTGAAATAGGCAATGGTTGATACAATCCAGTGTTTTGATTCTTCCCCTTGACATACTGACAAATATTGCAATTGTTCACAAATATTGTTTCCTTCGCTCTCATACCTGGCCAATAATATGAACTGGCTAATTGGGAAAATGTTTTGTCATGGCCAAAATATCCGGTTAGACCTCCGCTATGATTTTCCTTCAACAAATTCTCCCTCATCGAGCATCTTGGTATGCACAACTGGCATCCTTTGAACAACCCATCCTAAATCAGAGATTCAGCCCACTGGCTTTTGTCTCTAAGCATAGGATTCACAAATGCTTCATATGCTTCTCTGAAGTCTGGATCACTGTGGTATATTTCCTTAAGGTGGTCAAACCCCAAGGTCTTGATTTGAAATTCCCGCAGAATCAAAATTATCCTACTCAATGAATCAACAACTTTGTTAGCACTTCCAAAAATATGTTTAATGACAAAAGTGAAATTTTGCATAAACTCTATCCACTTGGCATGTTTCTGGTTTAACTTCTCTTGTCTGGTTATGAATTGCAAAGAATGATTATCGCTATACAAAACAAACTCCCTTGGCACGAGATAATTCCTCCATTTCTTCAAGGYTTGAATTATGGAATAAAACTCTTTCTTGTATGTGGAGTACTTATTCTTGGCTTCATTTAGCTTCTCACTGAGATATGAAATAGGTTTGTTGTCCTGGCTTAAGACTGCTCCAACTGCAACTCCACTCGCATCACATCTTACCTGRAATGTCTTTCTGAAATCCGGTAAAACTAGAATTGATTGCTCAATTATCTTCTCCTTCAATATGTTGAAGCTCCTCTTAGCCTCTTCTATCCATTTGAAATACTYGTGTCTTTTCTTCATTGTATCCATCATCTGAGCACTAATCCCACTAAAATTCCTGATGAACTTTCGATAGAAACTTGCTAATCCATGGAAGCTTCTTACCTCAAAGATAGTCTTCCTTGACAACCATTCTCTATATGCTTTCACCTTTTTGGGATCCATATTCAATTCATTTAAAGAAATGAAAAAACCCAAGTAAATGAGTTCTTTTTTCATGAAAGAGGACTTTTTTCAGATTAATCAACAACTTCTCTTGCTCCAACCTCTTCATCACCAATGTCAAATGTCTCAAGTGTTCCCCCTTAGTCTTTCTAAATACTAGTATATCATCCAGATATACAATCACGAACGTATCAGTGAAATCCTTCAACACTTCATTCAATCTCATGAAAGTACTCGAGATGTTCGTTAATACAAATGACATAACAAGTCATTCATACAACCCCTCATTCATCTTGAATGTTGTTTTCCACTCATCACCTTCTCTCATTCTGATATGGTCATATCCACTTTTCAAATCTATTTTTGAAAAATAGTTAGCTCCACTCATGCAATCCATCAAGTCATCCATCCTTGGTAATGAAAATATGTATTTGATGGTGATCTTATTTATGGCCCTTGAGTCCATACACTTTCTCCATCCTCCATCCTTATTTGGACTTAATACGGTTGGTACCACACATGGACTCAAGCTTTCCGTGACGAATCCTTTGTCTAACAGATATTGAACCTGTCTTTTCACCTCCTCATTCTCTTGAGATGTCAATCTATACACTGCTTTATTTGGAAAACTAGCTCATGGTATTAAGTCAATGTGATCACTAATGCTTTTGATAGCTGGTAATGATTTTTGTAGCTCATCCACTACAATATTAGAAAAATTCTCTAGCAGCTCTTGAACTTCCTTAGGCAAATCTTCCATCAAAGTATTGGTAAGGATACCTATTGGCTTCCTTACTACAACAAACTGCATCTCCTGTTCCCACTTTACCTCATTCAGGAATTCCTTCCCACTCATGAGAAGTATGCTTGTATTGGCTTCATCCTTCACCTTCTTTTCCTCAATTGGTAGTAGCATGTGTGTTCTACCATTCTTCTCCAAGGTGTATGTATTTCTCCTCCCATCATGAATAACATTCCTGTCATGTTGCCATAGTCTTCCCAACAAAACATGGCAGACATCCATGAGAATCACATCACACAAAATCTCATCTCTATATCCTCCTATTTTAAATTCAACCATGCATTGTTTAGTAACTGTTACTTGATGACCTTTCTACAACCATGAGACCTTATATGACATCAGATGTGTAGTCATTTCCAACTCTAGATTTTCCACCATCACTGTGGATACTAAGTTGTCCATGCTCCCACTGTCAATTATCACCTTGCAAGCCCTGTCCTTCTTTTTGCAAGTTGTCCCAAACAAATTGTTCCTTTGTCATGACTTTTCAATTTTCGGTTCCTATTTCAAAAGAACCTTCTTCATCATCAAGGATCTCCCATCCTCTGCACCTTCTGTCTCAACATCTCCCTTCGGCGCTTCTGAAATGTGAGCTTCACCTCCTTTCTTCCTCTCGGGACAATCCCAAGACATATGTCTTGTTTTTCCACAGGCATAACATCTCACCTCTCCTCCTCTGCCTCTTTCTCTGGGAAAAGAACTTCTACCACCACTTTGTCTTCCTCAGGAACTTCCTCCTCTCTCAAAGTGACGATGTGGTTTCTTAGCCTCGTCTTTGGGATTTTGTACTGTATCCTGGGAAACTCCTTTTCCTCTGTTTAAGCTTCGACCTTTGTGCCATTAACTTTGCTTCCTGACCAACTTCTCTTTTTCCTTCAAT